>JARHVA010005187.1:687500-970000 GCA_037957365.1 Torreya grandis | reverse complement strand
ATCATGACCGACGTCGGTCATGACCAGTGCAGTAGGCAACCAGTGACGGCAGGAAGTTAGCCGACGTCGGCAGCACCAGGCAAGCAGGGACCGGCGTCGGTCGCCTGTATGTTCCAGCACTGTTCGTTGCACGAACAGTTAGTTTAGTGAACGGAGTGTTTGCATGTAAAGGCTATTTCGAGTCTTGAGCTGCATGTCTATTATTAGTAAAATAGAAGTCTAAGTTATTTTTTAAGTCTGGGATCTATTTATAGACCCATTGGTATGTATTGTAAAGTGTGCTAGTGAAGAGAACAAAGAGTGTGTTCCTCCTAGTTCCATTATTGAGCTAGAAAGGAAGGCAAGGAAGATCCTTCCATTGTGAGTATGGTCTGTTGAATTACAGTTTGCAGGTTCATGGGAGATCAACTTGAAGTACTATAGAGTGCTTGGTGTACTAGCAGGGTTATTACTGACTGGTTGGAGAGGTGAACACCAATTCTATGTGTGAGTTGGTTGTTGAGACCATTTTTTGATAGGAGAGTGTTTTAAAGAAGAATTACTGTACACTTGAGGTGTGGAAAGCCTCTGTAAGGTGGAAGAGTGTGGCGGCTCTTTATTGTATTCTTTTCTGTACAAGTATTAATATATAAGAGTGTATATTGTCTCTCACATTCTGTGCTATTGGTGAATTCTAGTTACTTGTGTTTCTGGTTATTTCCGCATGTTTAATTGCTTAAGTTTGGTAATCATATTGTGCTCTTTCTGAGGAGCAAGATCCTAACTTTTGGTACCAGAGCATGTTTGTTGTTCTAAGGGTACCTGACAAGTGGTATCAGAGCCTTGGTTGTAGGTTCAGAGCTTGATACCAACAAGTGGTATCAGAGCTTTTGGTTGGGATACTAATAGGTTGGATTAGATCTGGTTAGTGTGTTTTGATTACAGGTTACTTGCAGGGGTATCTGTTTGAGTGGGAGCAGAGCAATGGCAGAAGACAGTAGACTATGAATGGAAAAGTTTGATAGCAGGAGGTCCAAGTTCAGGAATGGCAGAATAACCTGCTGGAGATATGGAAAGAAAGAGCAGAGAAAAGAAGATTATTGGTTGGTAGCAGATCAGCATGAAGGACATGAAGAAGAAGCAGGTGTTGCAGAGTTCATTGCACAAGATGCTCTGGTATGTTCTTTGGATAAAGTAGAATCTAGGGTTTTAGATTCTGGTGCCTCTTTTCATGCATCCCCAAATAGGGTTTTTTTTATGAGTATATCCAGGGAGACTTTGGAGAAATTTATTTAGGGGATGGAAAGCCTTGTCAGATGATTGGCAAAGGGAAAGTGAAGCTGAAACTGTAGATAGGTAACACATGGGTGTCAAAGGAGGTCATGCAGGTCCCAGTCTTGGAGATGTGGCTAATTGCTTCAAGAAAGTTGGGTGATGAGAGATGCACAAGAACTCTCACAGTGGATGCACTTGAATTAGCGGGTGGTAAGAAAGCAGGTACTCTTTATCTACTTGCTTATATTATTGATTCTTCTTCTGTTGCGAAGACGTGGCTTTGTAGGCTTGGTCACATGAGTAAGAAGGAGATGCATGTTCTTGAGTCAAAGGGTATAGATCAAGATTTTTGTATGCAGAAGAAGAAGGTAACGTTTCTTGAGGAATCTGATGTTCGTGACAAGAGCAGGAAAGCCTTGGTTTTCAAGGAGAAGATGACAGATAGGTATCAGTCATAGGGGCTGAGGAATTCTAAGCAGAGCAAGGGTGATTTGGACAAGGGTTTGATCCAAAAGGAGCTCGCGGGAAAAAGTCAGTGCTCACAAGCAAAACACAGAGACTGACGTCGGCAGGAAAATCGGCGTCGACGTCTAGACAGGGACCGACATCGGCTATGTGCAGATCAATGTCAGTGACTCAGGGCAGATAAACACCGGCATCAGTCAGGGGAGAACCGACGTCGATGATGAGGCAGTCGCAGGGAACCGACATCGGTCGGGAGCAGACTGGAATGTGACTGGCATCGGTCACTGAGACAAATTTTGGGTGGATAGCTAGCTGTCAAGGAGTCTCAAGTGCCCATATGAAGGACTTAAAGGGTAGGTAAGCCTCAAATTCATCATTTCCCTTCTTTACACTACTTTTTGCTCATTGATGGTAAAGAACCAAGAAGTTATTGAAGAAGTAGAACAGGTAGATCCAGGAAACAGTGGGAGCTTGGCATGGATGAGGATGTGATTCCTTGAGAAGAACCAAACAGGGATTTGTTGGTAGAGTTGCTAGCTGGAAGTAAGCACTGAGAGACGAATGGATGTTCAGGATAAAGAAGAGCGGAAATGGATACGTGAGACGGAAGATCAGGGTATATGGTCTTGAGTAAGCTGCAGGGCAATGTAGGTTTGATCATTGTGTTTCTCTTTACCAGGTTGGATAATATTAGCTACATTATCATATTACTATATGATGTGCTTGTTGCAGGGTTACATATACATGTATTGCTGAACTAAAGGTAAATCTAGTTCAAGGGTGTGTCATGGAGAATCTGGGAGCAGCAAGATTCTTTGGCATGAGTGTGTTCTAGGGACATGGAAGGTCATATGTTGACTTTGTTTCAGGATGATTGTGTGAGACCGGTTAGCACGCCGATGGTTGGACAGTCCACATAATAGGTGTCTTGATTCACATAATGAGGTTAAGTGCATGGTATGTACTAGCCTGAGTTTTCCCAAGCAGTGGGAGTTGTCAGAAAGTTGGAGCCAATTTGGGAAAGAAGCATTGGAGGGCAGTTCAGTGGATTCTTAGAGGGACCAGCAGCAGGTGCACATGCTATGCAGGTTCATGTTATTTTCTACATGGTTTGTAGATGTGGATGTGGCAGGTAATTTGGATGACAGGTTTTGAACTACAAGTTTTGTGGTGGGTAGTCTTCAGGGGTGATCTTGAAGAGGGATACAGAGCCAAGGGAACAAACTAGATGGTGTATAGGTACAGGTACAGTTGCAACTATTTATCTCTAAGTGGGAGATTGTTAGGTTGTGGAGCTAAAAGCTTCAACTTGTTGCAGACATAGAAAAGGAGGTTGCTAAAGACCCAGAGGAATCGGTGTCGATAGCATGACCGACATCGGTCATGACCAGTGCAGTAGGCAACCGGCGATGGCAGGAAGTCGGCCGACGTTGGCAGCACCAGGCAAGCAGGGGCCGACGTCAGTCACCTGTGTGTTCCAGAACTTTTCGTTGCACGAACAATTATTTTAGTGAACGAAGTGTTTGCATGTAAAGGCTATTTCGAGTCTTGAGTTGCGTGTCTATTATTAGTAAAATAGAAGTCTAAGTTATTCTTTAAGTCTGGGATCTATTTATAGACCCATTGGTATGTATTGTAAAGTGTGCTAGTGAAGAGAACAAAGAGTGTGTTCCTCCTAGTTCCATTATTGAGCTAGAAAGGAAGGCAAGGAAGATCCTTCCATTGTGAGTATGGTCTGTTGAATTGCAGGTTGTAGGTTCATGGGAGATCAACTTGAAGTACTATAGAGTGCTTGGTGTACTAGTAGGGTTATTACTGACTGGTTGGAGAGGTGAACACCAATTCTGTGTGTGAGTTGGTTGTTGGGACCATTTTTTGATAGGAGAGTGTTTTGAAGAAAAATTATTGTACACTTGAGGTGTGGGAAGCCTCTGTAAGGTGGAAGAGTGTGGCGGCTCTTTATTGTATTCTTTTTTGTACAAGTATTAATATATAAGAGTGTATATTGTCTCTCATATTCTGTGCTATTGGTGAATTCTAGTTACTTGTGTTTCTGGTTATTTTCGCATGTTTAATTGCTTAAGTTTGGTAATCATATTGTGCTCTTTCTGAGGAGCAAGATCCTAACTTTTGGTACCAGAGCATGTTTGTTGTTCTAAGGGTACCTGACACTTATTAAGTAGAATTGTTCTTGACAAAAAACTCACCAAAATTTAATTTACAGAATAAAATTAATCTAATTTAAAAATAAATAATAAAATATATAAAAATTCATTATATTAATGTAGGATTTTGTAACATTAATAAATATAAAACATGAAAGCTACAATTCAGTGTTCTTTGTGAGCGACATCTTTTGTTGGGTTCCTTGGGCCAGACACAATAGGGAAAGATTCATAACCAACAATTCTAGCCAGGCTTTCAATGTGGTGGATCAAGAGAAAGAAAATCCTTTAAAATGTGATTGTCAACAACAATATAAATACAATGCATAGAATATTTTTGATATAATGATGTTTTTGAAACAAATTTACTGTAAGGTTCCTAAAAATACCTGTAAGGTTGCACTGCACCATGCCTTAAGACCTATAGTGTTGAATATGCCTTCCACAATAATTGTTTTAAAAAGAATGCATGGAAACATTTCTTTGCATTGATTCTAAATTTACATCACAATTACAGTATTATTGACCATATTATGTGTTATTATTTATTTTATGTTTAAACCCAATGTAATAAATAATAAGTCATTATTAAAAGAAACAAATTTTACTAAAATTCTACTTAGTGTGCGACAAATGGCCGGTAACAACAGAAATATGAGCTCCGCAATAATCGCCTTTCCAGCTGCAATGTTGGGCAAGGCTTCAACCTTAACTGCCAAGAATCGAGCATTGCTTATTATTAATAATCCGTTATCAATTTGCTAAAGGCAACAACATACTATACTAGCACATAAGAGGTTATACTGTTATGAACAATACCAATGAGATTTGAAATGTAATGCTCAATGCGTAACAATATTCAGAATAATGTTAAATGTTGTGTTGCATGAGATGATTCTAGAAGTGGAGGGTTTGGGCAACACACTATGCTAAATAGATTAGAGCATAAATGTCTGAACTCACTTTATAGATATTGTGTATCATTCTATCAAATGAGATTGAAATTAGAAAGAAACGTATGGGTCTCCACTATCCACAACCACAATTTTGTTTCGGGATATCATCATATCAGACAGGTCAATACAAGTCAAAATTTAAAATAGATTAACTATGCTCCTAATGATTGTATAGAACGGTGCAATACATGTACCCATTATGATGCATCCTATATTTTTAAAACAAAACGCTTGAGGGCATTGTAGAGAAATAAAGGTTGAGATAAGGACTGATACCCTTATCTCTTGTGCACCTTCACATTACATTAATGAGCGCAAAAGAGGGTATTGAACCCCACACCAAATCCCTAAAAATAGGCAAATACATGTATGTTGGAAGTATCATATTAACCCCCTATGTGCCCTAAAATCATATAAGCTTGGTGTTGGAAAGACAATCGCTAAATCCGCTTTCGATTGTGAAGTTTAACAGGGTCTTTACTATGAATATGAAGTTCAGTACCTTGATTTTTTTGTCTGCAATTTCCCTCTTGCACCTTGAATGCAGAGGATGTGTCGACGTTATGCGTTCCAATCTCGTTGTTGCAGAAATCTTTCCACTTGAAGGATGGTCGCCACAACGGGTTTGGCGTAACTGCCTCCATATTAGTTGTAGGTCGAAAGGGTTTGTGGTTGTTTATCCTTTGTAGAGCATCGAATTGCTTTTTTGTTACCTCGATTCATTCCAACAGAGCGAAAAAATCGTCTGCATCGTTGTTCGTGATGCCTTCCATTTTTTATATGTATTAAATAAAATTTAATGCATCAACGATTAACTAATGTTAACAGAATTTCTGGATGATCATTTTGGAAGAGATAATGATTACTATATTTTTATTAAATTGTGAGAGATGCATTTTGAAACTATATTGCATAAATTACGAGATGTTATTGGGATATATGTACACTTGTCTTTTAGTTATATAATTTCATAAATGTAAATAAAATATTTCATAAGAACATGAGTGGAATATTTGATGTTAAACTTTAGAACACATTAATTTTTTTTTTTTTTATTGATTCGTTAAGTAAAAACTATTATTTCAATCGATTCATGTAATTCCCTATAAAAACTAAAATACACAAAACACAGTCAAATATAACTTAATATAAAAAAACTCAAAAATTACACAAAAACCATCAATAAAACCATAACTTCAAATTTTATTCCTTCAAATCAATAACACCTCGTCAATCATATAAATATTTTATATATTCACTAACAACAATAATTACCCTTGTTAACTTATAATTTTCACTCAAATATTACTTTTTGATAATGTCATGTCATGGCATGTTCCTCCTGAAAAGTCTTGCAGCTTGTGATGCCATTGCCAATTTAATTGTACGTGAGACAGATGTCACGGGTTCAATCCTGACCAATGGTAGTACCATTTTCAGCATTTCGAGCATTTTGTTCTTCGCCTAGTATTGTTGGGTGCATCTAAGTTGGAATAGACTTTTATTATTATTTTAAAATTTGCTATAAAAAAAAAAAAAATCTAAACTGGAGGGGAGCCCACTGGCTCAAATAATTCACAGCGAATTCCATAAAGGAGGGGCCCCCAGAAAAAAAAAAACACACACACATGGTGCGGTAATGGAGTGGATTTATTCCAAGTGTTTTGGAACCAATCTGCACCTTACAAGTGCAAGTACCAACTTGATCTTGTCTTATCGGGTGCGGGTTTTACGCTGACATATAAAAATCAGTAACGCGTTTTTCGTGGGCGGTGGTGTACCGGACAGATGCGCGTGTCCACACCTCTTACAATGGAGGGCACCTTTCGACTGACACGTGGATGCCGCGCAACAATTTTGAGGATGCCGGAGCTAGACAGCGGGCCCACTTCGCCCACGTGGCCCGTCTGCACAGATTTGGCCATGCAGCAGGCGAGGCGCCCTGTTTACTTTAACGGCGTGAACAAGTCTGCCGTCAACGGCGGCTAGCCGGTTGGCCTATATAGAGCCGTCGTGGGAGAAGAAACGAGTCCATATCTATATCTTCTGAGAATCTCCCATTATATAGGAACAACGCCTGCTCAAGCGTTCTTTCTGTACTAGCCCCACACAGCTGCTTTTGGTGTTGGTGTTTGTCTTACGTATACTTATTGAGAGGCAAGTATGTTGTGCTTCATTTATTTTATTATCATTTTTCATTTTGTCGGGATTTTAATAAAACTGTAAGCTTGCAGTTGCAGTGATGGGCTTGACGAGTTTTCCGAGCGTGTCGGAGGGCGTAATGCCGGTGTTGATGGTGAGTGCTGCCTTTTACATTGCAGTGATGAGGTGCGCCGTCACGTCCCTTCTCATAAAACTGGGTGTCGTTGGGAAATCCGAAACTGAAATGGTGGACTATCACTTCCCACCCTGGTCCTATGGGGCGGAGTCCCAAGCCCAAGCCCCAATGATGGCAGCAGCAGCAGATGAAACGAGTGTGATGAAATACGAGGGCGAGTGGCGTGAAAGGTTCAAGTGCATATTCTGTTTGTCGAAAGTGAAGGAAGGAGAAGAGATTCGAATCCTGAGATGCGAGCATGGGTTCCACAAGGCATGCGTCGACGAATGGCTGCATCAACGCCTCGTTTGCCCTCTCTGCAAACATCAACTACGTCAGCTACTTCACCCGCAAACCCAATTGGGGTTTTAGCATTTTCCTATTTCTCTCACGCTCACCCTTAGGTTTAGGTACCTTATACATACATGCTCTTCCTATACGTATACGCGGTAGTAAAAACATACATGTCTATACACACACACACGGTTTCGGTTTCGGTTTCCCAACTCTTTACGTTTGAAGAATGTTATCGATACTATTAAAACAAAACACCCGCGTTCCTCAGATGAATATATTGTGGTTCTACTAGAATAGAATAGAATAGAATAGAATAGAATAGAATAGGAAACAATTAGGAAGAATAGCAGTGGAAATTTTTGGGAAGACCATCTCTTTCTAAGATTCTTTGCGCTTCAAACACATGTGAATAATATAAACATAATATTTATTAGAAGAAAGAAACATTCTGTGTCGACCCTGCCTGCATGTCATCAATTTTTTTTTATGGTGTTTATTTATTAACACTCCTTCAAAACCTACTAACATGGTTTCATCATATTTATTATAATTACTCGCATTGTCTCATCGTACTATATATATATATAATAAATTATTAATATTGTCTTATTTTAATTAATATATTATCAAATATTAAATATTTACATTCAAAGATTTTATGTTTCTACAGTTCATAAAATAATAAGAGATTTTTTTTAATTGTATAAAGATGAATAAATCAAAGTATATCAACGAGAAAACATAATTAAAGGTATTGATACCAAATAGACTACCATTAAAATTTACAAAAATAACAATACATATTACTATAGCAGCAATAAAAGCAACACTTTCAGACCATCATTACATCATATAAAGAAAATAAAATATATTGCTATAACAGCGATAATAATAGCAAATCTTCAATATTAAAATGTGTTGTTACAGAGACAATAATAGCAATTCATATATCTCTTCCAAGAAGATATTGAACAACACAAACTTGAAACACTGAATAAGTAGAAAACTTTCCAAAACCTCCAGGAAACGTCTTTACTAAAATGTCTATCTATCAACCAATTGTAACTATTTTGCATTTCAGAGCTATTACTTTGATTTTTTTTCAGGGAATAAATTTATGTGAGAACAACATAAAAACCTAAAGAAAATCAATGTTATAAAAAGGTTGTCAAATAAAAACAATATAATCATTACAATAAATTACTAAAAACAAAATAAAGATAAGATAATTAAGATAATAACATTAAAAAATAATTAAGATAATAATGGTTACACATAATGTTAGGTTTTGTCGAAAATAAGTTGGATTCTATAATATTACATATGATGTTAGATTTTGTTGAAGACAAATTGGACTCGATGATGTTATGTTTTGTCAACGACAAGTTAGATCTGATTATTATTTTAATTATCTTTGACTATTATTATTTTAATTATTTTTATCTTTATTTTGTTTTTAAAAAATTATTCTAATGACTATATTGTTTCTATTTGGTAATTTTTTTACATTATTTATTTTCCTTCAGTTTTTAAGATGCAAGGCACTATTATTCTCACATAAATTTATTTCTTGATAAAAAAATCACAGTAATGGATTTGAAACACGTCAATTTTTTAAAATAAACAGTTTCTTCTTAAAAAATCTTTTATTAAATATCTACATTATTTTATCATACTTATCGTAATTAATAAATTAAATAAAGAAAATATTAACAATATATTATTAAATATTTACATTGTTTCATCATATTTATCATAATTAATAAATTAGGTAAAGAAAATATTGACTATATATTATTAAATGTTTACATTGTTTTATCATATTTATCATAATTAATAAATTAATTTTAAAGAAAATTTTCTTATTATATTATAATTAATAAATTAGGTAAAGAAAAACATTGTTTTATCAAAATTAATTTATTATTATCTTATTATAATTATTAAATTAAATAAAGGAAATTATGTTATCATATCATAATTAATAAATTAAATAAAAAAATGTTTTATCATAAAAAATTGTCTTATCATAATTAATAAATTAAACAATAAAAATGAAAAAAATTATTATTATAATATATAAATTAAATAATAAAAATAAATATTTAGATTAAGATAAATTCATATTTAATAATTAGTTTGGAAATTAAATTTTGGGTCTCTTCCACATTTGTTCTTTCACAAGGATTTTTTTAGTAAGGAATTTTTGGGGAAGAAGTCTCTGCCTCTCCGATAGATTTCTTTTGGGGAGTACCTTCAACCTTTACTAATTGAGAGAAATATTGTATCATTTTGGTGGCCTTCTTATTCATGAATTCTGATCTTGAGTTAAATCTGTCAAACACATCCTTGCCTTATGTAGTTTGTTATTAAACCTCTCCAACTGATCCTTGTTGCTTTTAATCACCTCAACTAGGGGGATCTTCCCTTTACCCACCACCTCCACCGAGTTTTCTTCCTCCAACATAAGGGGTTTAGGCTTGAAGACAGAGAGTTTTAGGGTAGGGTCCCTAGTAGAACTCTTGGAATTGGGCTAGCATAGGAAAAGATGGGTATCAGGGGGTGAGATTATGAGGTGGGATCTTCCTCAAAGGAGTTCTCCTTAGTGGAGGACCCCTCTGACAGGACATGTCTTTGCCTCGAAGGATCTCACTATGTTTTAGCAGTAGGAGAATGAGTCCCTGGTGGATGACTAGATTGGCTTCATTGATCTAGTATGCAAGTGCAACACACTCTAGTGATTTTAGAAGGAAATAAGGTAGGCTAATTTTGAAGCCTCAAAAGTGGTTCAAGGAGAGCAAGTGATGCAAAAAAATGAGAGTATAATTACCTTCAAGGGTGATAAACTTCATTATTTGCAAACAGAGTTTAGCCCACTATCGTGGAAGATCTGATCAGGGGAACCCTTTTTTGTCTATTTTAATGATCTCGTTGGTTTGAAAAAATCTCTCCAAGAGTACCTTTTTTTTTATTGATTTTTGAAAGCTTTAGTCACTTCACATGACATCCCTGTAGTTTCACCTATTATCTCCTATGCTACATAAATTCTAATGCCTCTTAATTCCACAACCCTCTTGTTCCATGTCGCAACAAATTCCCTTCATATGTCGACATCATGATCAGTGACCCTCAACATGAATTTGGTGAGGCCCCCTCTGCATAACTTCCTCCAAACCTTTTTCATGATCTGAACCTCCAAACAAGATGTCGGTTCTACTCTGTCCTTGTCACCTCCCATCTTAACCAATGGCTTGAAATAAACTTGGAGTACAAGATTTCTCCCACCCTTCGTTATAGTGAAATGATGGTAGGTTTGTAATTTTTGAAAGCCTTCACTTAAGTTATAATATCCACACATGTGACAGTGGCATCATCATCCTATCCAAAAGTGACTTCATTTTGAATTGTTGACCTAACATTTTCAAAGGACTTAATTATATTTTTATTTTATTTCTTTATAATAACATTTTTTTAATATATTAATTATGATAATGCATTTTTTTAATTATATTTTTATTTTATTTTTCTTATAACATTTATTTTTATTTTTTTAATTTAATTTATTAATTATAATAAAACAATTTTATTTAATTAATTAATTTATTTTATTTTATTTTTTATTTAATTAATTTATTATGATAAATACAAATTTCCTTAATTAATTTATTAATTTTATTTTCTTAATTTATTAATTATGATAAGAAAATGTTAATTAATTGATTATAAATTAATTATGATAATACAATTTTGTTATGATAAGATGATTTTCTTATTTAATTTATTAATTTTGATATGATAACACGATTTTATTTATTTAATTTAATAATTATGATAAGACAATGTTAATTAATTTATTATAAATTAAATATGATAAGACAAATTTTTATGATAAGATGATTTAATTTATTAATTATGATATGATAACATGATTTTATTTATTTAATTTAATAATTATGATAAGATAATGTTAATTAATTTAGTATAAATTAATTTTGATAAGACAAATTTATTTTTTTTCCTTTATTTAATTTATTAATTATAATATGATAAGATGATTTTCTTTATTTAATTTATGAATTATGATACATATGATGAAATAATGTAAATGTTTAGCTAGAAAGTTTTTGGATAAAATCGTATATTAGTTATTTTATCATACTAATATTCAAAACAAATTTAGCAAATCAATGGATTGTGGAAATATTCTCTCATTAATGTAAATATTTGATAATACATATTGAATTTGTGACATAAATGAAATAGACACCTAGAGAATGATATCTCTCAGCATCTTTTACATAGATTTATCTAAGATAAGTATGCTAGTACCAGTGTTGTGTTGTGCATATTTATTTAACATATAATATAAAGTTTTCTATAAAACTTAAAATGTATAATAGACATTACATTAAATTATAAAAAACTATAATACACATTACACTAAATCACCCAAAATTTTAATATACATAATCTAAAATTCTCAATCTAAATAGTTATGTAATAATCATCAAAATGTACCATACAAATCACATAAAATGTCAAATAATGAATAAGTATACATCACATAAAATGTCAAATAATGAGTAAGTACATGATTTTTTTCATAATTACATGAAATTATTTTTCCTCTAAGAGTTTCAATCTCTCTTCCTCGGCTTTCCGTTTGAAAAGTTGTTTTCCATTTTTCAGCTTTTTATAGCGGTCATATGTAAATAGATGTAATATTATTAGTCCTTCCAAGGACTTTATAGGAGATATGGCCACAAATATTAACCATGTTCTTTCTATTTAACCTATATCAATTGTGACTTTTGAAAGGGTCAAACCTTGTGATTTGTGTATTGTTAATGCACAAGCCAACATAAGGGTAGTTGGGTTGTGTGTCCCCTTTGTATTGGTGTAATTGGAACTATATATGGAGTTTCATATTCAAATGATATTTTTGAGCAACTGTCAAACTCAAACATAACATATGTTAGTGGTTCTGGTGAGGCACTCCTAGGTTTTTAGATTATACTTTTGATATACCCTAGAGCTCCATTTACAAGCCTTATTTCTATCCAAAGATTGGAAGTTAACATGACTCTTGCATTGATAACAATGAGTAACTCTACACCAAGTTCATCATTTAGACCTCCCATTGGTGCATTGGCACTTCCTATTTTGGTTGTAATGCTACGTGCAACCAATCTTTTCAATGAATATAATTTTATTTTATTTTGATTACACAAATTATCATTTGTGGAAAACAAATGAATAAATTTGTCAAATTATTCATTAGTGGCTATATATATTCCAACATTAGTTCTTATCATCAATAACTTCCAATCATCTATTGTCAGATTTGCATCTCTCAATTTTGTGAGTAGCCAATGAAACCTTTGTTGGTCATCACTTTCTATTTCATCATGGGTTTCAATGTTTGCAGCCACATCAACATTTGATAAGTTTCATAACACTTCTTTGCCTTTGTTGCATACTTAGAAATGTATTTGATCACAGTGTGTTTGGATAGAATAGGTTGCCAATCTACATTTGCTCTCCATAGTTGTAATATATAGAGATTGTGTGTATGACTTTATCATCATTTCTTGTAGGATCAAAAAAATTATCTCCTATTTCTTAAGTCTTCATATAATTTTGATCCATTAATATTCAATGGTCATGGTGCACCATACCTAGAAAAAACAATAACTCAATTGTTAGTTCTTTCACACACACACACACACACACACACACACACACACACACACACACACACACACACACACACACACACACATTTTTAAAATCTTACCTACAAACCATTTTTCCTCTTTTCTTACATAATAAAGCACCCTCTATATGCACTGCATGTCATTTTACACACTTAAGTAGCTCTTAATAATCATGCTCCATATCCACCTATGTAAGTTGTCTTGCATTTTGAAGACATGGATGTTGCATACAATTTTGACATGTCTAAAATTAATGATGTATAATAATTTGTTAGTTACATTGAAAAAATATAGATGTTGCATAAAACATAGATTCTATGATGATTGATAACATACCTATATGTTTTTTTGGTTTGGATCTTCCCGATAATTCCAAGCATGAAAAATAGAATGGAGGTAATTATCAATAGTTTTTCATTCAAAATCATTTTTCCAATTGAGGTTATCCATATTTGGTTCTCCATATAAGCATATGTATCCATGCACATGTGGTGAACCTCTATGTTTTCATTCATATGAAGACCAATAATATTTTACTTTTATTCCTTTTGGCAATATCTCCTTATAAAAAATTGAATGTCACAAGCGCATATAGTGTGCCATTATATGAGGATAATCAATAATATTATGTCTTCACCAATCTGGGCTTCTCATGGATCTATTGGTGGGGTTCCTAGCATTAGTTCATGTAGATTAGGGTAATACATGTCAGTTGCACTTAATGTAAATAAAATGGTAGGTGATCCAATTTGATGCAACTTGTTCATTAGTTCACCATGAAATTTTTCCTAATATGACCTTGTACCCCTAAATGAGGTTCCAAACCACATCAAATGATTTTCTAGATGGGAGTGGGGTACATTATCCACATGCTCATGTAACTTAGTAATAGTGATTGGCATCTCTTGAAGGCTTTTATTTACAAACATTGCAATTGAATTTTGTGCATGATGTCTCATGAACCTGTAATATCTAAATCATGGATGTCAACCAAAATGGTGATCCCTATATCAAAATAATTGTTTAACAAATTCATGTAGATGTACTCGTTTCAACTATGTTTCTATCCAATCACATCTTCCATCTGGAAATAATGTTGGAAATGCCATATCAAGTAATCTTAATGTGACATACTCATTTATAGGAGGTGCTCCAACCCTTGATGAATCAATCGATGATCCAGGATCTGCATTAGGGTTATTTACCCATCCATAGATTAATTCCATCTCCCTTAGTGCATTAGGGGGTTTAGAGGCTATTGAAGTTGTGTGATCAATGATGTTTCTTTCATCCATATCTGTTAGTGGACCCATAAATACAACTTCATTTGAATCAAAATCAAATTGCATGTGGAAAAAGTTTAGCTAGTTAAAGATATTTTCATCACCTTGTCAGGTGTAAAATCATAGATCGTATTTTCATCAATATGAATAAAAATGTCATGTTATATTTTATATTTTATATTTTAGTGACTTAAATACTCTCTCTATTAACATTAAAGTTGTAATTTGTTCTATGTTGATCCCTTTTTGGAACTATAATCATTGGCAAATCTTTTATTTGATGTGGTAAAACCTTAGCAATTTATTTTACTTCTTGTGTAAAATTGATTGTATGTATTTTATATTTATATTGGGATCCTGTTGTATGTGTCACTTGTAAGATTGGCTTGACATAGGATATTAACATTTCCTCAACCTATGTTAATTTTGCAAGTTTTGGTGGTTGTAGTCTAGGATCCATATTATTCGATACTAAAAATTGATGATGACCTTTTTCTTACTGAAATCTATTGGATACAAGGTCTTCAGAGGTTTGAGAAACATTTATTCCAATATAACTTCTCGACAAATATATCACATGTTTGTTGAAGCAATATTATCTAAGCCATGTCAGAAAATCATCTGAAATATTCTCAAATCTCTCCCAACCATTTCATTGGGATCAATTATCTTTTTCTCTCTTTTAATTTATGTATCTTGTATTTTTCTTCTTATTTTAGGTTGCAAAGTTGTCTCTTCTTATAAATCATTATTTTCCATTCATCTTCTTATTATAGGTTGAGATGTTTGCTCTTGTATATATTTATTTTGTATAGTGTTTTAAACATCAACATCCATTACAACATGAAATACATTATCTTGTGTTTGGAGCACATGATCTATCAATATCAAGTTTGCTTCTTCAGAGTTGATGTCAACATTATGAACCAATTTTTGGCAGTGCCTTTGAGATGCTTCACAATGAAGTTCTTGTTTATGTTGTCTTTTTGTCTCATTTAATTGATCTGAATTCATTTGTATTTGTAATATTGTTTTTAATACATATTTTTCATCTTGAGATGTTTGTGCCTAAATGTCAAGTTCATATTATCTGCATGTTGCCTCTTTTCTGCTTCTAATTATTCAGCTATTGATTTACCCTTGCATTCTTGAAATATTTGTTTATCATTGTCATTTCAAATTTTTATTTCTTCCTCTCTTTGTGAATCTATCATTTATTTTTGTCTTCATTTATGATATTGTCTTTGTTCTTCTTCATTTGCAAAATTCAATTTTGGTTGAGCCATATCTACACAATTTTTTAAAATAATATATTTACTATCTTATGGAATAACATATTGAATTTTATCATTGATATCTAAATTATATTCACAATTCACAAATATGTCGAAGCATTAAGCAAGGTAAACTAAGATACGTGCCACAATTGTATAAAGAATAAAATAAATATAAAAAAAATACTAAAAATGATTATCTAACATTTCTAGATATCTAAATAATATAAGTGGGTGTTCTAATTACTATTTATTAAATATAAGAATAATATAAGTATATAAAATTTACTTAAAATTATTACAATATAATATAAAAAATAAAACCCATCCTTTAAAAAAAAAAATTTCTACTTAAACATACACTATTTATTAAAATATAATGTGGACTGAATAGGTTTTTTATATTAAAATATATACTTATTTTACCATTCATATCATGGCTTTGTGACATATGTAATGAAATTGGTAAATAGAAACTACAAACATTAAAACACATTGGAAAATTAAATATCTACGAAAATAAAATATATTTAGAAAAAAATATTTAAGGTGATTAACTCAAAAGTTTTATAAGATGAACATCACTTATTTATCATGATATAAGGTATTCTTATGTAATCATGATATGAGCTTCCAAATCATAGAAACTAAACACATATTGGTTATTTTGTTTTGAATTTAAAGTCATATTAAATTATTATAAAAAAATCAGGTTTCAAAAATTATTTCTAATATATATATATATATATATATATATATATATATATATATATATATATATATATATATATATATATATAATTTTACATGTAAAATACCTTAATAAATATTTATTTATTTTAGCACAAATATTAATTCTTAATATTTTTCAAAAATTACTTATTTTGGCACAAATATTATTTCTTAATATTTTTCATAAATTCTTACGTAACATACCTATCTTTCTATATATTGCATAAAAATACATTATTTGCCTTAAATTAATATTCAATGAACTTATTACGATATAAAATAAGTTATTTTAAAGTTGAAAACTAAGCTGAAATTATTTTAAATATGTTCAACGATCTATTTTTCATTGAATTAATATTCGTTGCACTTGCACAAATATTACATAGAATATTTTTTCCTATCATGATTTAATAATATTTTTGGAAAATAAATATAATTATGTAAATACACTTAATATAAGGAATATGCGCCTATCTTAAACTAGCCTAAAATCACAATTATATATCAAATAGAAATTAAAATCATAGTTATATATGAAAGAAAGACAAGAATAATATGTGTGCCCTAAGAACACAATGATGCAGAACATGAAGATATTATAAGGTGAGGTCCACAGATTATAGAGGAGGACATGAGCCTTATTTGTTGCATATCTAATCAGGGTGAAGGCCATTGAAACATAGTAGCTAAATTTGTAGGAAGTGATTGTGATTTTAGAAATAAAGTGAAATGTTATACTAACATTAACATTTGTTTATAAACAGATGGTTCGAGAATGACAGATAATGAAATAAAGAACTATTAGCAAACTACATCAAGAAATCTTAAACATAGTATAAGGTCATTAGAATTTACATCAAATTTAAAAGGAAAAGTGGATTTATAAAAAATCAATATATTTACCTTTTTTTATTTCTTTGTGTTTTTTTTATCACTATCTTATTTATTTTTTAATTCGTTATCTTCACTACTCTGATTTTGTGTGTGTTTGGTTTTGATTGATTTGATTTTTATTTATTTATATTTATATGTTTTTTAAATTGTTTCAAAGGTCATGTTGGTTGATTTAAATACTATGTCGGTTCTCTTAAATTTTTTTATTTATATTGTGTCAGTTGTTATCAATTTTTATTTATTTATATTAAATTAAATTTAGAATACATGTTGGTCATTAATCCTAACATGGGACATCGGTCTCTTCTCCACTCCCCTCTCTCATTATATAATGTCTCTCAACAAATATTATCTAAGCCATGTCAGAAAATCATTTGAAATGTTCTCAAATCTCTCCCAACCATTCCATTGGGATCACTTATATTTTTCCCTCTTTTAATTTTTGTATCTTGTATTTTTCTTCTTCTTTTAAGTTGCAAAGTTGATTCTTATTCTAAATCATTATTTTCCATTCATCTTTTTCTTGTAGGTTGAGATGTTTGCTCTTGTATATATTTATTTTGTGTAGTGTTTGAAACATCGACATCCATTACAAATTTAATGCATTATCTAGTGTATGGAGCACATGATCTATCAATATCAAGTTTGCTTCTTCAGAATTGATGTCAACATTATGAGTAGATTGCTGGTAGTGCCTTTGAGATGCTTTGTGATGAAGTTTTTGTTTATGTTATCTTTTTGTCTCAGTTAATTGATCTAAACACATTTATATTTGTAATCTTGTTCTTAATATATATTTTTCATCTTAAGATGTTTTTTCTCGAATGTCAAGTTCATATTATCTGCATATTTCCTCTTTTCTGCTTCTAATTGTTCACCTATCAATTTACCCCTACATTCTTAAAATATGTGTCTATCAATGCCATTTCAACTTTTTATTTCTTCCTCTCTTTGTGCATATATCATTTATTGTTGTCTTCATCTATGATATTGTCTTTGTTATTCTCTTTAATATCCTCTTCATTTTTCTTCATTTGCAAAATTCAATTTTGGCTGAGCCATATCTATACAATTTTTAAAATAATATATTTATTATATTATGGAATAACATATTAAATTTTATCATTATAGGGATATCTAAATGATATTCACAATTCACAAATATATTGAAACATCGAGCAAGCTAAACTAAGATACAAACCAAAATTGTATATAAAAATAATATAAGTATAAAAAAATTACTTAAAATTATTATCTAGCATTTCTGGATTTCTAAATAATATAAGTGGGTATTCCAATTACTATTTATTGCATATAAGAATAATATAAGTATACATAATTTATTTAAAATTATTACAATATAATATGAAAAATAAAATCCATCCTTAAAAAAATAATCTACTTAAACATACACTATTTATTAAAATATAATGTTGACTAAATAGTTTTTAATATGAAAATATATACTTATTTTGCCATTCATATCATGGCTTTGTGAGATATGTAATGAAATTGGTAAATAGAAACTATGAACATTAAAACATATTGTAAAATTAAATATCTATGAAAATAAAATATATTTGGAATTTTAAGGTTGTTAACTCAAAAGATTTATAAGATGAACACCACTTATTTATTATGATATAAAGTATTCTTATGTAGTCATGATATGAGCTTCCAAATCATAGTAACTAAATAAAAATTGAATATTTTGTTTTGAATTTAAATTAATATTGAATTAAATTTACACCTAAATAAATATGTTTGATGACATTCTATGTATTATTATAACAAAATTAGGTTCCAAAAACTAGTTCTAAAATTTAGTTACATAGGCGTTAGGGTTTTGAAGAAAATATGAAAGATTCGAATGAACCAAGTGAATGATTCCTTATATATCTATTTGGGCTCGATGGAATCCTTCCCCAATAATCTTAACTTTAATAAGGTTGTTATGAATCATAATCCCAATAGTTCAAATGAAGGCAAAGGGTTCCAACACCAATCTTTGCATATGCCAAAACTTGATCCACAAAAAATGGATGTAGGATGTATGAAAGTGGTTGATGGATCATTAGTGGTCAATCTAAGGTAATCAGAGGTGTAAAGGAGCATTGAAAACCTAGAGAGAAGGGATCTGATTTATTGATTTATGGGCTTTCACCATTCACTACAAAACTTCATATCATGGGCAGCTAGGTAGTGGATCATCGATGGATAGCTTCACATTTTTATTTACCCTAATGGGTATTTTGGGTGATTTTTATGAATGAAGAGGATAGGGAGAAAATTTTCTAGGGTGGGCCATGGTTCTTGGGAAGAATGGGGTTATTTATGAATCCATGACATCCTTTATTTTGGGCAAAAGAAGAACTACTATCTTTGGCACCGGTCTGGGTTAGTATCTTCACTTTGCCCTCTAAGTTCTAGAACCCAACTATTCTAGCAGCTATTGGCAATATGTTGGGGACATACATGCTTACATTTGATAGCACAACTAGGTTTGAGAATATCACTTATGCTAGAATATGTGTTTTAGTGAATTTTAACAATCTTCTACTTAAAAAAGTCACTCTACAGTTTGGAGAGGGGGCTTGGGATCAAGAAGTGGACTATGAAAATAATACTTTCCACTGTAGATTGTGCCATGAATATGTCCAAATAGTAAAATATTGTAAACTAGCCTCTCATGCTAATTCTAAGGAAGATCCAAATAGTGAAACCTTCTAAGAGTCCAAAAGAAAACACTTAGTCAAGCTTCAGAAGGTTGGATCCATGCCTTCTCCCTCTGATAATAAATTTGTGGCTTTGGCTGATGAGGAGACTTTAGATGATGGGAATCTCTTGATGGATATAGAAATTCCTAAAACTTAGTTTATTATAAATTCTCCAATTGCCCAACCTGAAGTTGAAACTCAATTAATAGATACTAAATCTAAAACCATGGCCAAAGATAAGACCCTCATCTTACTAAAAATATCTCATCTGATTAGAAAACACAAATTACAAATAATCAATCCTCTCATCTTAAATTCAAAAATTTAGGGGGAGAACTCTCATTTGCAAGATTTAGTTCCCTACCCCCAATCTCTAGAATCTCACTCTTTATCAGAGCCCAGGAGAATTAGTCAAGTTACCAGCAAGAAATTGAAGATGAACACTGATCAGAAGGTGGAAATGAAAACTACTACTACTCACATTTAGAAGGAAGGTGATAAATTGGTCTCTTTGGGGAAGGTGAAAGAGATTTCCCAAATGTATAAAAATAGTCCTATATAAAGTGCATCTCATGGAATATTAGGGGGCTCAAAGGCTCTCCTTTTAAGCATAATGAAATTAGCATAATGGTAAAAATTCATCACCCTCAAATGCTCTTTTTCCAAGAAACAAATATTACTAGTGATAACATGTCTCAAACTACTAAGAAAATCTGCCCTATTGCCTCCTTCCTTGCTAATGATGCTCAAGGAGCTTCATGAGGGATTGATTATTTATGGAATCCCAAGGATATTATGGCTACTAACTCCTTTACCACAAAAGGCATTTTAGCCATCATGGCTTGGGATAGACACTCAAATCAACCTATTTTGTTTATCAATGTCTACTTCTCATCGGCTTTGGAAGAAAAAAGAAAATAGTAGAAGACACTAGCCTACCTCTTTCACCTCTTTACCTTTACATGGAAGATTATTGGAGGTGGTTTTAATGTTATTACATTATTGAAGGAAAATTAAAGGGGTATTATGAAACTTGAAGCTAGTTCCCATCTTCTTCTAGATTACATTTCCTCTTTCAACCTCATTGATATTAAGCCTGAGAATGGACTGATCATTGATATTTACCTTCAAAAATTCAAATGAAGGCAAAGGGTTCTAATACCAATCTTTTTATATGCCAAAAATTAATCATGGAAAATGGATGAAATATGTTTGAAAGCAGTTGATGGGTCACCGATGTCAATCTAAGGTAATCATAGGTGTAAAACAACATCGAGAACTTGGAGAGAAGGGTTATGATCTATCTATTTATGGGATTTTTCCCTTCACTACAAAACTTTAAATCATGGGAAGCTAGGTAGTGGATCATCGATGGATAGTTTCACATTTTGATTTACCCTAATGGGTATTTTTTGGTACTTTTTATAAATGAAGAGGATAAGGAGCAAATTTTCTATGGTGGGTTATGGTTCTTGGGAAGGGTAGAGTTATTTATGAATCCATGGCATCCTCCATTTTGGGTAGAAGAAGAACTACCATCTTTGGCACTGGTCTAGGTTAGGCTCTTCAATTTTCCTACTGAGTTATAGAACCCATCTGTCCTAGTGGCTATTAGTAATATGTTGGGCACATACATGCTTACTGTCAATAACACAACTAGGTTTGAGTATATCACTTATGCTAGAATTTGTGTTTGAGTGAATTTTGACAATATTCTACCTAAAAAAGTCACTCTACAATTTGAAGAGGGGGCTTGGGATCAAGAAGTAGGCTATGAAAATATTCCCTTCCACTATAGATTATGCCATGGATATGTCCATCTGGTAAAATATTGTAAACTAGCCTCTCATGCTAATTCTAAGGAATATCCAAATAGTGAAACCTTCTAAGAGCCCAAAAGAAAACACTCAATCAAGCTTAAGAAGGCTAGATCCATGCCTTATCCCTTCAATAAAAAATTTGTGGCTTTGGCTAATGAGGAGACTCCAGATGATGAGAATCTCTTGATGGATATGAAAATTCCTAAAACTCAGTTTCTTAGAACTTCTCCAATCAGCCAACCTGAAGTTGAAATTCAATAAAAAGATACTAAATCTAAAATCATGACCCTCAGCTTACTGAAAATATCTCATCCGATCAAAAACACAAATTGGAAATAATAAATGCTCTCATTTTGAATATAGAAATTTAGGGGGAGAACTCTCACTTGCAGGCTTTAGTTCCCTACTCAAAATATCTAGAAGCTCACTCTTTATCAGAGTCCAAGGGAATTAATTAATTTACCAACAAGAAATTGAAGATGGACACTAATCAAAAGGTGGGAAGGAAAACTACTACTGCTCACATTCAAAATGAAGGTGATAAATTGGTCTCTTTGGGGAAGGTGAAAGAGATTTACCAAATGTATAAAAATGGTCCTATATGAAGTGCATCTCATGGAATATTTGGGGCTCAAAGGCTCTCCTTCTAAGCATAAGTAAATCAGTAGAATGGTCAAAATTCATCACCCTCAAATGCTCTTTCTCCATTAAACAAAGATTATTGGTGATATCATGTTTGACACTACTAAGAAAATATGGCTTGTTGCCTCCTTCCTTGCTAATGATGCTCAAGGATATTCAAGAGGGATTGCTTGTTTATGGGATCCCAAGGATATTGTGGTTACTAACTCCTTTTCTACGAAAGGAATTTTAGCCATCATGGCTCAAGATAGACACTCAAATCAACCTATTTTGTTTATCAATGTCTACTTCTCATCAACTTTTGAGGAAAAAATAAAATAGTGGAAGATGTTGGCCTACCTCTTTTACCTCTTTCCCTCTACATGGAAGCTGATTGGAGGTGATTTTAATGATATTAACTCCTTAGAGGAAAATTCAAGGGATAATAGGAAACTTGAAGCTAGTTCCCATCATATTCTGGATTATATTTCCTCTTTCAACCTCATTGTTCATAAGCAAATTCCCAAATCTAAAATTTTAAACAATGTTGGTTTGGACCATTGGCCCATTGTTTTGAAAATTTGGGAGTATAACCTACCTAAAACTCCCTTCTATTTTTAGCTCATGTGACTATGACATGCAGATTTCAAGAATAAAATTTAGCAATGGTGGAAAAAAGATCTTCAGTGATCTAAAATGAAGATGTATACTTTCACCAAGAGGCTCAAATTTCTCAAAGTCCAATTAAAAAAATGGAATTGGAATGAATTCAGGCATTTTAGACTTAAAAATTAGGATATTGTGGATAAGTTGGAAAGAGTGAATGAAAGTATTTGGTTAAGTGGCTTGATTGAGGCTCTTAAAAAAGAAGAGTTGGTATTAAGTAGTCAGATGAAGGAATGGATCTTAAGAGAGGAAATCATGTGGAAACAAAAATATAAGATCTTATGGCTTCAAGTGGGGGATAAAAACTCAGCTTTCTTTCATAAGACCCTTCTTAAATAGAGATATTTCAATCATGTTTCTCTACTACCCCTTGAGACTAGGAGTCCCAATAGAAAATTCTTGAAGACATTCCATCCATCATTTCAATGGAGGATAATCCCTCTTTGATGGATAAGATATGTATGGATGAATTAAAAAATGTTGTCTTTGGCATGCACAAAGGGAAAACACTGGCCCTAATGGGTTTCTAATTGAATTCTATTAGGAATTTTGGGATGCTATTCAACATGACCTCTTAGAGGTGGTGGAAAAAGATAGGGTTACTAAAGTGGTTCTTAAGTAGATCAACAAAACTTGCATTTCCTTGATTCCTAAATCTTAGGAGGTTTCACAAATTTTGGGGTTTCAGTCGATTGCATTGTGAAATGTCATATATAAGATTATTTTGAAGATCATGGTTAATAGATTGAAACCTCTTCTCCACAAAATTATCTCCCCAGAGCAGGGTGGCTATGTAGTGGGTAGGTATATTCTTGATGAGATTATTTTAGCTCAAGAAGCCCTCCACTCCATACAACTTCAAAACAACCCCACCATGTTCATCAAATTGGACCTTTCCAAAGCCTATGATAGGGTCGATTGGGCCTTTCTCTTTACTTTGATGAAGCAATTTGGATTTGCTGAAGCTTGGGTTATGTGGATTAAAGGATGAATTTCTTTAGTATCCTTCTATGTTCTTATGAATGGGTCTCCTAATAACTTCTTCTTTATGTCTCATGGCATCAGGTAGGGAGATCCATTATCTCTCATTTTGTTTATCATCTTTGCTAAAATCCTAGGTAGAATTATCTCTAAAGGTAGATATGATAGTACTATTAAAGGTATCACTGTTGCTCATGGGGTTAGACCTTTGACTCACTTGCAATTTTTTGATGACACTTCTATGATGGGAAAAGCTTCAACTTATGAGGCTTCAAATTTGAACAAGAAGTTGTAATTGTTCAGTAATGCCACTGGGTAAGTGATCAATGAGGATAAATCCAAGATTTTTTTATTTTATACATCTTCAAGGCAAGAGGCTTTAATTTTGGATAGGTTGCATTTCAAAAGAGCAACTCTCCCTATTCTCTACCTTGGCCTTCCACTTGAGGTATGGAAAATTTTTGATTAGGGGTGGCTCTTGGATAGATTTAAAGTTAAATATTCTAGTTGGACTCATAAATGGCTATTAATTCTTATAAAAAGTGTGTTGAAGGTTATTCCAATTTACTTCTCTTCAATCCTACAGATTCTCAAAGCCATTTTCAAAGCTCTTGATTAGACTTGCCAAAAAGAATTTGGAGGGGCCCCAAGCTAGATAAGAAGTGGTCTCTTGTGAGGTGGGCTACCTTGTGCTTTCCTAAGCATGATGGAGGTCTGGGCTTTCACTCTATGCTTCTTATGGGTCAATCTCTTTCTGCCAAAGTTTACTAGAGACTTCTCTAGGTGCCAAACTAGCTTGGGCTAAAGTGTTAAGAGCTAAGTATGCTAACAATCTTACTCTGATTGACTTGGTTCACCTCTCCCTTCCCTCTCATGGCTCTCCTATTTTGGCTATTTTGAGAATGGGTGAGATTCTAATTAAAAATAATTTATTTTGGATCACTAACAATGGTGAAAGCACCCATTTCTATAATCATTCAAGGATGGTCACCCACCCATAATTGACCAATTTATTCATCTCCATGATATCATCAATCAACTGTATCAAAAGAAGTGGGTTACAATTTCTAATTATTCTAGATGCCCTATCAATGAGTGGTAAATTGAAAGACAATAGATCCCTCTAAGTGATTGGTCGATTGACATGTCTCAACATATTGAAAACTAGATTAGATCTATTCTCAAAGGAGTAAGCCTCTCTTTTTCCAATAATGAAGATCTCCTTTCTTGTGGAAGTCACAATAAGGGGAAGTATTCTATCATTTAAGGCTATCGGTCCTTGGCTCCTTCCAGTGCCCACCCCCTTAGAAGTATTTTTATTTAGCTATGGCATCAAAACCTCTAGCCCAAAGTTAGGTTTTTTATTTGGGTTATTCTTCATGGTAGAGTCTTGATGGGAGAGAAATTAAGAAAAAGATATTTTTTTGGCCCTTTTATATGTGAGTTGTGTCGAAATGATAATGAATCTTTCTCTCATCTCTTTATTTATTACCCCTTTGTTTCTCAGTTGTGGTTGAAATTAGCTACTATTTTAGAGATTCCTTAGTCTGTGTTTTCCTCACTTGATGAGTCTCTTCTTAATTACACTCATCTTTTCTAATTGGATTCTTCCTCTTTCTAGGTTTTATGGGTTGGGGCCTCCCTCTTGCTTTGGAAAAACTAGAAAGAGAGAAACGCTCAGATTTTTAGATATTGTATCATTGATTTTGATAGGGTTTGGCATCAAACCTTTACCAATATCAGAGAATTTATGTTGCATTTGATTAAATGCCCTTGTATTCCCTCCCAAAGATGGATCTAAATTATGTAGAGGCTTATTATTGATCTTCATCCTCCTAGTCCTTTGACTCAAGATTTTCAAAATATGTTCCCCCCTTTTTTATCTTAAACTCCAATGTTATCTATTATGATGGGACATCTAGGGGGAATCCTGGATGGGCCAATATTGGTAGTTATGGGAGGGCACTAGATAACTCCACAACATTTTTATTTTCTAAATTTTTGGGCATCACCATTAATAACTACACCGATGGTCTTGCCATCACTGAAGGTCTATTGTTTTCTTAAAAAGTGGGTTGGGAAAATATTCAGATTTTGGTTGATTCCTTATTTTGGATCCAATTGCTTTCAAAGCCTAATGTCTACACTTCCAACGATTGGAGAATCACTATAATTCTTCATAAGATCTAATGTATTCAATCCAAATTTGAAAAAGTTTTCTTCATGCATATTATAAGGTAGTATAATAAAATTGTAGACACTAACAAATTGGGCTCTAGATAATTTGAACATGCAGGGCTTTGGCCTTCCTTCTCTATGGTGGTCGACTAAAATCAAGGAAGAGTTATTATCTTTGCTCAATAAGGACAACTAATAATATTGTTGTGTGTGCTTCTCAGTGTTCTTGGTTGGCTTCCGTCATTGGTCTTGATGGAAGATTGTTGGATTCTCTTTGCCTTTAGTTTCTCTTGCATGAGCCTTTAATATTTAGTCATGTTGGTTTTTTAGCTGCTACATACATGGTTTGGTGATTGTTTGTTTATTGGTTAAGCTTGCTTTTCTAGCAGGCCAAAGGGGGCAGGACAATGAGTCCTGGGCATTTTTGGCAGAATAGATACCCTTGCCTCCTTAGGTCTTTCTAGAATGTGGCATCTCTTTGAGATGTTTTCCACACAAAAAAATAGTTACATAAAAGATATATATATATATATATATATATATATATATATATATATATATATATATATAAAGGTATTTAACATGTACAATTATAATATATATATATAAAGGTATTTAACATGTACTAATATATATATATATATATATTATATATATTAGTACATGTTAAATACCTTTATATATATATATATATATATATATATATATATATATATATATTATAATTGTACATGTTAAATACCTTTATATATATATATATATATTATAATTGTACATGTTAAATACCTTTATATATATATATATATATATATATATATATATATATATATTATAATTGTATATGTTAAATACCTAAATAAATACTTATTTATTTTGGCACAAATATTATTTCCTAGTATTTTTCAAAAATTCTTACGTAGCATACCTATCTTTCTATACATTACATAGAAAGATATTATTCACCTTAAATTAATATTCAATGGACTTATTACGAAACACAATAAGTTATTTTAAAGTTGAAATCTTAGTTGAACTTATTTTAAATATGTTCAGTGATCTATTTTTCATTGAATTAATATTCGTTGAACTTGCACAAATATTACATAGAATATTTTTCCCTATCATGATTTAATAATATTTTTGGAAAATAAATATAACTATGTAAATATAATTAATATGAGGAATATGTACCTAAACTTGTAGTTATATATCAAATATAAATTAAAATCATAGTTATATATGAAATAGAGACAAGAATAATATTTGTGCCCTAACAACACAATGATGCAGAACATGAAGATATTATAAGGTGAGGTCCATGGACTACATAGGAGGAAATAAGCCTTATTTGTTGCATATTTGATTGAGGTGAAGGCCGTTAGAACATAGTAGCTAAATGTGTAGGAACTGATTGTGATTTTAGAAATAAAGTGAAATGTTATACTAACATTAACATTTATTTATAAATAGATGGTTTGAGAAGGACATATAACAAAATAAAGAACTACTATCAAAATTGCATGAAGAAAGCTTAAACATGCTACAAGGCCATTAGATTTTACATCAAATTTAATAGGAAAAGTAGATTTATAACAAAGCAATAGATTTAATTTTTTTATTTCTTTCTATCTTTCAATTACTGTCTTTTTTATTTTTTGATTCGCTACATTCATTTCTTTGATTTTGTGTGTGTTTGGATTTTTGTTGATTTGATTTGTATTTATTTATATCTATATGTTTTTTAAATTGTTTCAAAGGTCATGTCATTGATTTAAATATTGTGTCAGTTCTTATCAAATTTTTATTTAGATTATGTCAGCTATTATTAATTTTTATTTATTTATATTAAATTGAATTTAAAATAGATGTTGGTCATTTTCCTTAACATGATCACAATATCAGCCTCTTCTCTACCCCCTTCTCTTATTATAAAATGCCTCTTGGAAAATATTATTTGAGCCATGTTAGAAAATCATTTGAAATGTTCTCAAATCTCTCCCAACCATTCCATTGGGATCAATTATATTTTTCTCTCTATTAATTTTTGTATCTTGTATTTTTATTCTTCTTTTAAGTTGTAAAGTTTTTGATTAAAAGCAAAAAGAAAAGGGTATTGGGCCTAATACAAATAAGCCCCCAGGGCTAAAATAAAAATCCAACCACAGGCCAAAGACAAAGCACCGATAATAGTCAAACAACAAAGCTAAAAAGGCTAAGATGCACCCAAAACAAACACAAAAAAGAGGGACCAGATCCCAAAGCAAAGAAGCCCTCAAACGTGCCAAAAACAACACTCAAACAACATAAGAATAACCACTATGTTGGTAGAAACAACACACATACAACACCAATATAAATAATAACAAAACTTGACTTAGCAGGTCATACCTCCTTGGGCTAAGAAATGTGCTTAGGAAGACCTTGCTTCCTCCTTTCAACAATAGTCCAATACTCATTCAAGTCTCCATTCATAGAAAGAGGAGGAGAAGGAGGTGAAAACCTTCCTAGATCCTTAGAAGTGGATGGACCCTTGGGAAATACCACAATAGCATTAGCCCCTTCAATAGACTGAACATCAGTAACAATGATTTTGGTCTCAGCAATAACATCATCAACAATAGGGGAAAAAATAGGATAAGACCTTGTTATAGCTATAATAGTGGGGGTCTCAACAACAGTCCCAGCCACCCTCATTACCTCCTCAGGAACAACCCCACCAAGGATCACAACCTCCTCATTAGACACATCCTTATTAGATGAGCCCTTGAACATCAAGTGTTCCATAAGAGCACCTTTCCACCCAGTTGTATCCCCCTTATGGCATGGGAGAGGATAGCTATAGGCCAAATGACTAGTAGTAAAATAATTTATGCATCTAAAAGGGATGCCTTCGTAATCTAATTGTTGTTTTCAGGGCCTATCCCTCACCAACAAACCACATCTCCATGAAGAGGTTTAGATATGTCAATCTCTACCAAGATTCAGGCTACCATGGAATGTCCCATAATAGAGGTAGTAGAATCCTCCTTAAGGAAGTGGTCAATGGAATTTTTGATGTCCTCAAAGCAAGATACCTCCCAAAACTGTAGAGGGAGGTTTGGGAGAAAAACCCAATAGGGTCTAATGTTAAGCAGATTAGTGAGGGGATTGAAGGATAAAGTCTAGGGCTTGATGGAAAGGGAATGCTCACCCCACATCCAAACCCTTCCATTGAGCACTGAGTCTCTCTACTCTGAAGAGTCAAAAGTCACAATAAAGAATCCTCTTGCATAGGGAAATAATTCAATCTTACCATCAACAAGCAGTTTCCAAGACTCCATGACCCAATTGTGAAGATTGGGTAGGGAGGGCCACAACCTATTGAATCTGTAAATCACTCCTTTTTCAAGATAATAATCCTCATTATCTAAGCCCTTTGAACCACATATAGTAATGGGAGAATCTTGTGCACAAGGGATCGATTTAGAACCCTATTGGAGTGAGATGGACTAAGTACCACTAGTAACAGTAGTAGGAAAAGATTTTTTAGGGTCCCTAGGTAGCTGAAGCCCAGTAACAACATCAATGATAATCTCTAGTTTTTTCCTATTGCATCAACAATGAAGTTCCTGCTCATTGCCATTTTGAATATTAGGTTGACTTTTAGGTTGCAAAGTTGAATCTTCTTCTAAATCATTATTTTTCATTCATCTTCTTCTTGTAGGTTGAGATGTTTGCTCTTGTATATATTTATTTTGTGTAGTGTTTAAAACAACAACATTCATTGCAACTTAAAATGCATTATCTGGTTTTTGGAGCACACGATCTATTGATATCTAGTTTACTTCTTCATAATTGATGTCAACATTATGAATCAATTACTGATAGTGCCTTTGAGATGCTTCAGGATGAAGTTATTGTTTATGTTGTATTTCTATCTTGTTAATTGATTTGAATGCATTTGTCTTTGTAATCTTGTTCTTAATACATGTTTTTCATCTTGAGATGTTTGTGTCCAAATGTCAAGTTCATCTTATTTGCATGTTGCCTCTTTTATACTTCTAATTGTTCAGCGATCAATTCACCCCTATGTTCTTGATATCTTTGTCTGTCATTGTCATTTCAGCTTTTTATTTCTTCCTCTCTTTTTGCATCTATCATTTGTTGTTGTCTTCATCTATGATATTGTCTTTGTTGTTCTCTTTGATATTCTCTTCATTCTTTTTCATTTTCAAAATTCAATTTTGGTTGAGCCAATCTACACATTTTTAAAAATTATATATTTATTATATTGTGGAATAACATATTGAATTTTATCATTATAGGGATATCTAAATGATATTCACAATTCAAAAATACATCAAAGTATCAAGCAAGCTAAACTAAGATATGTACCACAATTGTATATAAAAATAATGTAAGTATAAAAAAATTACTTAAAATTATTATCTAAAATTTCTAGATTTCTAAATAATATAAGTGGGTATTCGAATTACTACATATAAGAATAATATAAGTATACAAAATTTACTTAAAATTATTAAAATATAATATTGAAAAAAAAACCCATCCTTAAAAAATATATTTTTCTACTTAAACATACACTATTTATTAAAATATAATGTTGACCGAATAATTTTTTATATTAAAATATATACTTATTTCGCCATTCATATCATGGCTTTGTGAGATATGTAATGAAATTGGTAAATAAAAACTATGAACATTAAAACATACGAAAATTAAATATCTACAAAAATAAAATATATTTTGAAAAAAATATTTAAAGTGATTAACTCAAAAGATTTATAAGATGAACATCACTTATCTAAGGCATTCTTATGTAATCATGATATAAGCTTCCAAATTGTAACAACTAAACAAATAGTGATTATTTTATTTTGAATTTAAATTAACATTTAATTAATTTTACATCCAAATAAATATGTTTGGTGACATTCTATATAATATTATAACAAAACTAAGTTCCAAAAACTATTTTTAAAATTTAGCTAGATAAAATGTGTGTGTGTGTGTGTGTCTCAATTATCTTAATAAATACTTATTTATTTTGGCACAAATATTATTTCCTAATATTTTTCACAAATTCTTACATAGCATATCTATCTTTCTACATATTACATAGAAAGATATTATTCACCTTAAATTAATAGTCAACGAACTTATTACGATACACAATAAGTTATTTTAAAGTTGAAAACTCAGTTGAACTTATTTTAAATATGTTCAACGATCTATTTTTTGTTGAATTAATATTAGTTTCACTTGCACAAATATTACATAGAATATTTTTGTCTATCATGATTTAATAATATTTTTGGAAAATAAATATAATTATGTAAATATGCTTAGTATAAGGAATATGCACCTATCTTATACTAACCTAAAATCATAGTTATAAATAAAAATTAAAATTGCAATTATATATGAAACAAAGACAAGAATAATATTTGTACCTTAAGAAAACAACGATGTAGAACATGAAGATAGTATAAGGTGAGGTCTGTGAACTGCAGAGGAGGACATGAGCCTTATTTGATCAAGGTGAAGGCCATTGGAACACAGTAGCTAAATGTGTAGGAAGTGATTATGATTTTAGAAATAAAGTGAAATGTTATACTAACATCAACATTAACATTAATTGTTTGTAAACAGATGGTTTAGGAAGGACATATAACGAAATAAAGAACTACTAGCAAACCCGCATGAAGAAAGCTTAAACACAATACAAAGCCATTAGATTTTACATCAATTTTAACAAGAAAAGTAGATTTATAAAAAAAGTAATAGATTTACCTTTTTTTTATTTATTTGTGTTTTTTTATCAGTCTTCTGTATTTTTTAATTTGCTACCTCTGTTGTGCTGATTTTATGTGTGTTTGGTTTTTGATTGATTTGATTTATATTTATTTATATTCATATGATTTTTCAATTGTTTCAAAGGTTATGGTAGTTGATTTAAATATTGTGTTGATTCTTATCATTTTTTATTTATATTGTGTTGGTTTTTATCAATTTTTATTTATTTATATTAAATTGAATTGAAAATAGATGGTCATTTTCTCTAACACAATCATGATATCAAGGTCTTCTCCACCCCCTACTTCATTATAGAATGCTTCTCAACATAATTAAATTTAAAAATAAATAAATAAATAAATAAATGTTATTATAATTCATAAATTAAATAAAATAAAAATAAATGTTATTATAAAAAAATTAAAGAAAAATATAATTAATAAATTAAATAAACAAAATAGAAGTAGAATAATATAATGGAAAATAAAATTAATAAATTAAATAAAGAAAATTGTCTTATCATAAAGAAAAAAATGTTATTATAATTAATAAATTAAATAAGGAAAATAAAATAAAACTAAAAGTTATTATAAGGGGAAAAACTATCTTATGATAATTAAGTAAATAAAATAAAATAGAAATAAATGTTATCATAAGGAAAATAAAATAGAAATATATTTAATTAATAAATTAAACAAGGAAAATAGAATAGAAAGAAAATATACTAAAGAAAATGAAACAAAAATATGATTAATAAATCAAACAAAGAAAATAAAATAGAAATATGATTAATAAATTAAAATTTAATAAAAGAAAAAAAAAAAAAAAAAAAAAAAAAATATATATATATATATATATATATATGTATATATATATATATATGTATATATATATATATATATATATGTATATATATATATATATATGTGTATATATATATATATATATGTATATATATATATATATATATATATATATATATATATATATATATATATATATATATTTATATCAATATAAATAAGTAACGTTACAACGCTAGTTATATAAAAAAGTGGGTGAAAAAATCACACTTTAGAAGTAGTCAAATTGAGGTTAAAAATCTTCAGGAATGTGAAGTTTAGTGGAAGGTCAATAATGACCATTCAAAATAAAATATCACATCAAAGGTGCATAATAACTAACAAGACATTCATAAAAGCACAAACTAATAAAGAGAACACTTAAACTTCAACAACAAACATGTACGCCAGAGGAGGCAGTAGACTCTGCAGTTTATCACCCCATCCCTCTTGAACATGGGTATCATCATACCAAAGTAAGGGATCTTATATATGATTTTGCTAAGAATTATTGTTATCTTCCTTATGTCTATAAGGGGAAATAACAATAGCCAACCATAGATATTTGTTTTGTGGGGGAGGAACATAATTCCATATGTCACCTCATCTTTGGAAGAGCCACAAGACCAATGCCACAGAGACAACCAATGAGGAGGTGACTAGTGAGAGGAGAGGTTCCTATGCCTATTCTTAGAACATTGTCGGTGCAAGCCATGCCCTCACCCATGAGGAGGCCACACCCTTACCCACAAAGAGGTGAATATAGATGTTGCAACTTTAGAAAATATAGAAATATAAAATAAAATAGAAATATAATAATGAAAATAAAAATATAATTAATAAATTAAACAAGGAAAATAAAATAAAAATATTAAATAAAATATAAATATAATTAAACAAAATAAAAATATAATAAGGAAAATAAAATACAACTATAATTAATAAATTAAACAAAGAAAATAAGAGGAAAATAAAATAGAAATATCATTAAATAATATAAAAATAAATATTATCATAATGAAAATAAAATAAAAATATAATTAATAATTTAAACAAGGAAAATAGAAGGAAAATAAAATAGAAATACATTTACTAAAGTAAATAAATAAAATAGAAGGAAAATATAATTAAAATATAATCAATAAATTAAATAAAATAGGAATAAAATAAAATATAAATAAATATTATCATAAGGAAAATAAAATATAAATATAATTAGTAAATCAAATAATAAAAAAATAATTTATCTCATCATAATTAATATTTTTTTTAACATTATCTTATCATATTTATCATAATTAATAAATTATTTAACACTATATTTTCATACTTATTATAATTAATAAATTAAATAAATAAAATAAAAATATATGTTATCATAATTAATAAATTAGACAAAGATAATAAAATAGTATAAAATGAAATTATTTTATCATAATATAAAAATAAATATTAACATAATAAAAATAAAATAGAAATATAATTATAGATTAAATAAGAAAAAAAGGAAAAAAGGTGTTATCATAATTAATATTTTTTTTATTGAGGGTAAAGGGGGTTTTTTTGAAACTAGGGACCCCATACCTTAAAAGATAAGTAGCCAGATAGGGTCTAAAAACCCAGATAACACCATAAGTCTAACACAAACATCTAAAATAAGACAAGGGACTGCACCCAAACCAAAAACTACCAAAATACATCCAAAAGAGGGTTTGAAATCACAAACCCACAAAGGCTAAAGATGAAAATAGCTCCTCAAAGAATATACACAAAACCAAGAACTAACCCAAATGAGCCCAAACCTTTTAGGCCTTGCCTCCTCCTTCCAAAAGGTATCTGCAAGGACCTCCAACTCAAATCAAGCTAAACGATTGGGCTTCCACTTTTTTCTACTTTATTTGAACCTTAATCTAACCTCTAATATCCTTTAAGCTTTTTGGAGAAAAAATATTTCCAAAATCCTCTTCAGGGTTATGCAAAACTAAATCAAAATCCTCATCATCCAAGGTGTTATCTTTTACACTTGAGGGTATCAAATTTGAAACATTGGTTTCATGTGGAGATTCTAAAATACCTGCTTAAATAAATTTATCGTTATCTATTCCCACTTCAGTAGGTTGCTCCAAAACCAGATTTGTATCTTTCTCTTCTTCTACATATAAAGATTTATTTTCTATTGAATCTCCGACCAACTAGTTTACTAACTCTTCATTCATATCAGTTAATTCTTCCTTCTCTAAAGACATTGCTCTAGCTCCCTCAAAGTTTTCTACTTCTACTATCTTTAGATCCCTATTGGCATTTTTTGCCCATGAAATACCTTATTTTTCCCTCTTGCCTAATAGGCATGAATCAACCAAATGCCCTTTCACAAAATAACACCTACATCTAAAAGCTAACCCTTCGTAGTCAATAATTTGTACCCAAATTTGATTGTTAAAAATCAACTCTAAATTTGTTGGGAGCTGAGAGTCCAGATCAATATTGACAAGGATCTTTGCATAAGTAGCATGAAGTTTTTTTGTCATAGATTTATCAATAGCTAATGGTCCTTCTAAGGCGTTACTGATGATATTAAGATTATTCTTGGTCCAAAACTACAAAGGAAGGTAAAGAAGATGGATCCACACTGGTCTAATACTAAAATATTCAGTAGATGGGTTAAAATTAGGGTATTAAGGCTTCAACATGAGAATATGATGATCAAGGGACCATACCTGCTACTACGTAATCTTATCCTTATATTCTCTTTTGTCAAAAAATGCTACAAAAAATACCTTTACACAAGGGTATATTTCTATATTTCCTTTCATTAATGGTTTGCAAACCTCTAAAATCAACCCATAGAGGATTTGAAGGTTTGGCCAAAAATGGTTAAACTTACAAATTAAAATCCTATCACAATACTATGCTTCCCCTTGTAAAATACCTTCAAAGGACTCACCCTCAAAGCAAACAAATTTTTTAAATTTTGTTGGGGTTAAAAATTTGGTTACCTTACTGGAGAGCAAGATACCCCTATTTTTGACTCTGTCTTGAAACCACGACAATATAAGACCCCTATTTTTAAACCTATTCTAGAGTGGTCTATAATATTAGTACCTTCATTACTTGCTTGTGCAAATCCTCCACGAGTTGGGGTTCTTATTATGTCCTCATATTGTTTCACCATAAATAGAAATAAAATAAGAAAAAGGAAATTATCTCCTCATAAAATAGAAATAAATGTTATCATTTAAAAAATATATAATTAATAAGTTAAACAAGGAAATTAATAAATTAAATAATGAAATTAATGAATAAAATAAGAAAAATAAAAATAAAAATAAATATTATCATAATTAAATAAGGAAAATAAAATCATTTCATCATAAAATAGAAATAAATTTTATTATAAAGAAAATAAAATAGAAATATAATTAATATATTAAACAAAGAAAATAAAATAGAAAAACATAAAATTATCTCATCATAATTCATAAATTTCTCAACATTATTTTTAGTATTGGTAAAAGAGAGTTTTAATGAGGACCTTACTTTAAAAAAAAAAAGAGCATTTGAGGTCTTGAGACCATATATTATAATAAACATGTTAAGAGGGATAAAACAAAATAGCTAACTGAAAAATAGTAGAAAAGAAGTATTAAAGCAACAAATTAAGTTCTAGGTCCCATCCATTCTTCATATGTCTTGGTTAAATTTTGAGTAAGTGTTTCTAGCAAGGTATTTTTGTTTTTGCTGGATTGTAAATTAATTTTCTCATCAACATTGCCCTTCATCTTTTTGTCCATTTTAAGATTCTCAACATTTTCATTATTTATTTTAATGAGGGAGTTAAGTGCCCCCATAATTTGAAGAATTTTCATGATAGCGAGCTTGCTATAGTCAACGAGTGTACTAATATTCTCATTAAGAGATCTATTTACTTTTTTAAGAGTGAACAATCTTTCCTTGATATTTTAAAAATTTGAGCTGATTTCTAAGAGGACAAATTTTATGTAGTAGATGCCATCATTAAGTCTGAGTTTGTTGATTTCCTCCTTAAACCTTTTCTAGTCTTTTAAGAACCAACATATAATAGATTTGTGTAGATCCACCTCTTCTTCAATTTTACTGAGTCTGGTTTGGTATTTATGCTCCTCTATGAATTCCTTGAATTATAGGGGAGATTAGATTGCATTGGATTGTGGGTAGGATGGACCTTATTAGAAATAAACTCTTGAGCAATAGTAGAGGTAGGGAAACTTTCTATTAGCATTTTCAGGGTTTTGGCAATTTCCTCCAATTTGCTATTTTCATTGGGATTATGGGAGGTGGAGTGGGGAGTGGGAGTAGGCGAGGTGGGAGTAGGGGGTGGGTGTAGTGATAAGAATGGGATCATGGGAGGTGGAAGCTAGGAAGTGGAAAATTTCTTAACATTGTTTTATCATATTTATCATAGTTAATAAATTAAATAAAAATAAATAAAATAGGAAAAAATGAAATTGTCTTATCATAATTAATAAATCACTTAACATTGTCTTATTATACTTATTATAATTAATAAATTAAATAAGTAAAAAATATATAAATAAATGTTATCATAATTAATAAACTAAACAAATAAAATAAATATTATCATAATCAATAAATTAAAGAAAGAAAATAACATATATATAGATGTTATCATAATTAATAAATAAAATAAGAACAATAAATGTTATCATAAAAAATAAATTATGATTTTTTGTTATAATGTCTCATCATATATATTATTATTAATAAATTAAATGGGTGAATACACAAAGTTGGAGAAAAATGGTGACATAATGAAAAACACAAAACATTTTTTTGTAAAAGTTGTAGGCCCTTTTTAAAAAAAAAACCAATGCAAATATCATAGGGATTGGTCCCAAGCCTAAAGCACATATTGTCTTTACAAAGGGCATATGCCATTTGACATGTAGTTTTTTATGTTGTGTTTTTATTTGTGTGTACACTTTGAGATGTATTTTTTTGTTTGTGTGTAAGGATATATTTAATAAAATAGATATAATTTAAAATTAAATGTAAACTTACACTTTAAATTTATTTTACTAAATGTAACAAATTTGGGCTACTCTACATCTTCTAAAATTGATTACAGAGCTATAGGAGTTACCATTTAGAAGTTAATTTTTAAAAATCCATTCTGGTCAATACTTGGTTTTCATAATTTTAGGTTCAGAAGTAGTGTCCCCAAAAATTTCACAAATGGAATTTTGGGTTACCCCTATTGAAAAATTTGTCTTTTGTCTTTTGTGAGTTAGTTGTCTTGATTAAACTTAGTCCCCTAAATAAGACTTAGTCTTTAGTAGTTTTCATTAGGATTTTTTTCCCAATTATTTCAAATTACTCCAAAAGGTTATTAAAATATCTACCTGTGTCATTCTCATAAAACCCATTTTGTCCATCTTTCCAAGAGATTCAAGAAGCCAAGTGTTTGGATTCATTTATAGGCCAATTCGGGTTATTAAGATTACTTTACTTTTCTAAAGTGAAGCAAGTTGCCTTCAAAAACCTAAGTTACATCATCTAGTTCAAATCGTAATAGTGTAGTGACTTTACTTCTCATAAAAAGCTAAGCAAAATAGTTTAGTAAACCTGTAAAGAACTATTGAAAATAAATTAGGGTTTCAAAGTTGTTTCACTTACTCAAAGTCATAATTAAAATCAATTATGGTTTGCAAGTCCAAACTATTCACTATCTTAGACCAAGTCATGGTTTTGGAGGTACTTGACTTCAAAGACCAACTCAAGAAAAGTAGTTCTTGAAACCTAATAAACATCAAAATGCTTATGTGTCCACCATCTCACGTGTCACTTCATTGTCATAAATGCATGGGTTAATATAAATATTAAAAAATACACCTCATTTCCTACCTAGCTTTCGAATTATCTAACCTAGTTGCTACCCCTGTAGATCTTGAATGACATCATTTGAGCCTCTGGAGTGATTTTTGAGCAATTTATTCACAACCCATTTGCAGTCGAGGTATGTATATTGTTTCCCCTTTGTTTTATTGATCCTATTTTAGGTGTCTTTCTCATGTTTCTTTTGGTAAGTTTTTGTGTGCTGTGTTCAAATTTTCTCTCTATCATTTCTTGTTTTTTTTTGTAAATTATTTATCATTTTTTCATGCAAAGGTTTTGTTAAAACTTGTAAATTATTCAAAAGCATTTTGAATAAGAAAACCCTAAGTAAAATCCATAAAACATTGAATTTTTTTTCAAATGACTAGTGTTTGACCTAGATCATATTGCCTAGACATTTCAGACTGCTTGTTTCCTGAAGTCCCAAACCCAAGTAACTGGTCCCTAAAAACCTAAAGTTATCAAGAGCATTTCTACTTGAATTTTCAACAACTACTTAATTTCTTGGGGTTCTAATTATTCATTGATTCTACTTCATTAGGTTTTCCAACCCAAGTAAATTGACCATAGAAACCCAAGTGACTTGTCCAAAGAAACCCACACTTGTAAATGCTTGTTACTCACTCAAAGTTTCTAAGATGTAAGACTTACATAATTCCAAGACCTTCTCAAAAATTTGACACCCTGTTACTTTGAATGACTTTTCCAAAGTTTTCAAATCTTTCTACTGTTGGGAGTTCCTTATAACCTAAAGCTTGCTTAAGAAGTGTTACTCAAGACAATAACTTGACCTAGTTTCTCAACCTTTTCTAAACTAATAGGAGCAATTACTGGGTTTTTAAGAGCATTTACCAAGTCTTTCTAGTATCATTCACAATAAATGTCAAGAGGTAAATAATTATTAACTCTAATTGAAGAAGTTCCTGAACTAGCACTTAATTAAGTTTCATGGTTGAGTAGGAGAGGGAATTCTAAAGCAAAAAGAGTTGAGAAGTTAAAGGAAGAAATAATCACAATAAATGTCAAGAGGTGAATAATAATTAACTATGATTGAAGAAGTTCCTAAACTAACACTTGAAAATTTTTTAGGGCTGAGCAGGAGAGGGAAGTCTAAAGCAAAGAGAGTTGAGAAGTTAAAGGAAGCAAAGATGATGTATGAATATAAAGGATATCCCATTGAGCCTTGTATTGCTTCTAATTTGTCTGAGATAAGTGATATTGACATGGGACATGGTTTCATAACTGAGCTATTGGAAAGGTCAAAATCCATAATTAAGAAACCACTCATGTAAGTAATGACTAATAGTGAGATCTTTCAATATGTAACATTCCCAAGTTATGCATAACTTCTTGAGTTTGTCCTAGAGTGTGCTAAGTAATTTGATTCTCTTACTAGGACAATAAAAGATACTACTGACAATGTGGTGATAAGGTTATATGTTTAATATTTTGATTATTATTTGAATATCCCATCAAGATATAAAGTGTTTGATGTATCAATAGAGCAAGTTAAAATCCAATGAGAGAATAAGACATTAGATTGCATCAAGATAACAAATACTAATTATCTAAGGACCCAAAGCAACTTTAAAGGTTTCCAAAGCAAATGGTGAGATCTGAATTGGTTCAATAAGTGGATGACATCACTCAATTATTATGTAGAATTAATGGGGAGAATAATGTCAAGTGATTTTCCATCTGGATGCATTCATACATTAGGGCTATTGATGTTAACAAAAGTTTTGCTATGATTGAATGATCAAGAATGATAAGTGATAACACTGACCAACAATTAAGTAATTTATTGTAGACTTTTGACTTCAAAATGACTTCATATTTAGTATATGCTGCAACAACTAGTGGAGCATTTTGTATGTTAACTATAAAAGGGATGTTGGCAATAGAGACTACATATGAATATTACCCTTAGTTAACTCTATTTGAATAATTTAAGCACTAAAAGAGGGTAAATGATGGATTCTTTTATGAAATCATCTATAAATTGAATGTTGTCTTAAAGGCCAAAAGAGTATTAGATGTAGTTTGCCATTTTAGATGCATTTTTATTTAATTCTTAAATTTCACATATATCAAAGTTGGTGGTTTCATAGGGACACCAGTCAAATTTCCAAGGTACCCTACTAAAAAATGGATTATTATGGAGTTGTATAGGCAATTGGTAGAATTTCATGACCTATAGTCAAAGGTTCACCATTCCTCTATTGATTTTCCTATTTTTATTGGATACCATCACTATGAAAACATTTACAAGGAAAAGAATGTATAAACATAAATGTATCACAACTATAATCAATCACATTTTAAATCTAGAGAAAATTTTGATTGTAGAGGCATAGCTCAAAACATAGTTTCTCTTGAGTATATACAGATCCCTACACTTGAAGACTTTTGGATTGATTGTAGAGATGAGATTGAAGTGAGAAGAAGAGACAATAATAGGATGACTATTGAGTAAATTCATTTTTTTGATTTAGCTACAATTTTTGAAGATATGGAAGATGATGGATAAGCGATTCATGATTCTTATCATGCCATGGGAGGAGACAATGCTCCACTTCTATAGATTGAATTCAAGAAGAATCAAGTAAAGAGTGTTGTTGAGAGAATTTCAGTGGTTCTCACTATGATTTTAACATGGCTTGTTGGTAAGGGATATTGTATGAAAGATCTAGTAATGATAAAAATAGGCCAAAAAAATCACAAGAGAAAAATAATTCAAGGAGAAGGAAGCCAAAAGCTCAAGAATTTGAAATTGAAGAAGAATATTGATGATACATACTCCTTGGTAAAAAAAGGAACCAATTTAGCTAATTACCCCTGTATCTCCTCTAGTCTCTTCCAAAACCAATCCTTCTACCACTCTTCCTTCTACCATTATTACTTCTTCCATTCCTCCTTCTACCACATCCAGTACATCTTCATCTCATTACTGGTAAAAAACATACAACTAGTAATGAAAGATTTAGACCCATCCAAACTCATGCCACGTCCAAAGTCTCTAATCTTCAAATCCCTTGAGAAACCTGCTTAGAAGGATACTAATGTTCCTCCTCCTCCACCTTCATCTAATCCATGACAATTACTCCTTCACCTCCTTTTAAGGATCAATTCACCATTCCTTCTATTCATGTCCAAAAAGAGCTAGAGCAGATAATTTTTGGAGAGGTGACTGCATCTCAAGAGGTATCTCAACAAAAAGTAACAACTGAACCTAAGGACAAAGAGGTAGAAGGAGAGGTAGAGGTAGAGAAAGAGGCATAAAAAGAGGTAGAGGTAAAGAAAGAGGTAGAAAAATAGGTATAGGTAGAGAAAGAACTAGAGAAATAAAAATATCTAGAGAAAGAGAAGGAGAAAGAGAAATATGAGTAATTAGTTTCTAATGTTGTTCAAGATATTATGGATGCATAAGAAATTTATTCTTAAGAGTTAGTGGTGATAAACAATCAATAGTAAGTGGTAATTCATTCAAACACTCCCACTAGTTTAGATTTTTCTTCATGGTTGGCATTGTAGATAGCTCCTGAGTCAAAAGAAGAAATTAACTTGGAGGAAATAAAATTTCAACTTTTGAAAAGTCTTGATTGTAAAGGTAAGAATCCCAAGAGTTCCAAAATGACTTCAAAGTTGATAATTGAGCCTTTAGGCCATAAATTTGTAGAGATATTAGTTACTCCATAGGGCAAGAGCAAAAGTGAAGTCACTGAAGAAGACTTAACAGTAACAAAGGTATCCCTTGGAGAAGTCACTATAGAGGGCTTGAAATAGGACACATAAACTTTGATCAATACTCTTTTCCAAAATTTTGATGAAGAGAAAAATGATAAAGCTAAGTTGAAGGAACAAATTGCTAAGTTGTGTGTAACAATTTCCACGGTGGCAAGATCTACTCTTCAACAATCATTACTTTTAAGAGGTGCATTTGATCAACAAATAATAACTAAGGTAGAGGAAACTAGAGACAAAGCTAAGGCAGTTGATGAATGGATTGAGAAAATGTTACAAACTATATAGAAATAGTTTCCTAAGGTCCCAAGTATTCTAGCTAATACTTAAAATAAATTGGTGTAGATAAAAACAATGATGAAGGAGATAGAAAATGAGAATGGAATCTCTGAATTGTAACAAGAAATCCTTCAAAAAATAAACACTTTAAGTGAGAAGGTTTTTATTGAAGAACATATTGTTCTAGAGGGGTTAGTAAAGAAAGAAAAACAAGAGGAACACATTATATCTTTTTGAATGCGTATTATTGGGGTAATGCTTGAAGAAATGAAGACTTTAGAAGAAGATGATCGTAATATGAAAGTGGATCTAGAGGATTGCATCTTCTATCTCACAAATATTTGGTCTGAGAAAATGCCAAGGACACCTAAATATTTGCATCAACAGTTAAAAAAGTTAATTAAAAAGGTCACAAATCCTTTCATAACAAAATATATAAAGGAGTTAATAAAAAGCTGATAAGAAGTCAAGAGGTTGGAACCTAGGCTTGAGAAGGTGAAAGCTTATTGCAAGAAGCTAGAAAGGGAACTATTGATATATGAAATATAAAAGCAATTAGTTGCCAAATCAGATGATGTTGCTATCCAATTCATGATGTCTCAACACATCAAATACATAGAAAAGTGTAGATCACAAGTTCATACATTGGAATTATTTCTATTTCTTCTCTTCTCAACTACTTCTATTTTCTTCACAAATGTATTTGAAGCAATTTTTTTAAGTAATTACTTTGTAAGCAATGTCATTTGGTGAAGTTACTTGTAAAAGTAAGTTACTTTGTAAAATGTAAGACTCAATTAGTTTGGTTAGATGCCATTAATTGAAGTTATTTTTTTAAAAAAATTACTTAATAAATCTTTGCACATCATTCAAAGATATTTTATTTGATCAAAATAGTGAAATCGAGAAGTTCTACATGTCATCAGCTATTGCATGCCACACAAGATAAATTCTAGGAGGATGCCTCTCAATGGTTTTCAATTTTTAGTACAACACACAAGAATTTAAGGAGTTATATCCTAATTTATTTGACATTTAAAATAGTATAAGTAATAGTGAAGGTATACATGATAAAGGATGGTAATCTTTGGAAGTCAATTGTAACCAAAGTGCAAGAAAGTTTAAGCAATTTGAAACTTTGTGTTTAGATTTATCTATGTTTTCTTTATGAACTTTGTTCAAAGTGAATAATAAGGTTAATTTATGAGGAAATTTGAATCTAAGGATATATTTTGGTGCATTTGTGAAGGTTAAAATGGTAAACTTTGTGTTAACTTTAAGTCTAAGCATGAATTCTAATTTTTCTTAATCATTTGTTGAAAGAATTATCATATATTATATGTTTATCTATTAGTAAAAATATAATAAGCTCTGTGAAACTACTTGTTGTGAATTGAAATTTTATTCTTTCTCACATATTCTAGTCTTTTCTTTACTCTCCAATTTCTCAAAACTTCTTTATATATTCTCTGAATCAGCTGCTTATTTGCTACAAATCACTCTATTATGGTTCATGAACTTTGTGATTAGAGTAATACCCCAAAAATATGATAACTTGTGCATATAATTTGAATAATTTGTATAAATTATGAATAAATGAAAGTGTGAATAGTTATAATAGATAAGCATAAAATGTATGCAAGATTCACCATTAAATGAAAGGGATTTAATCTCATAACTATCTAGGTACTTTTGCTAGCCTACAAAATATCTAGCTAATAGTTTCTGGTGACTCCACTGGAAAAACATGAACTTAACCATAACTTAAATTAGATTATCCACTTTAGGGTAAGATAGGTGTAGACTAATGCTTAGTTCTCCAAAATTGCATGTTTTCCACCTTGTCGTGTAAGAAGTTGCATGTAAAATTTAAGGCACACTTGTGATTTGAAATACATGCATGTCAAGTAATCACTTTGTTTGTCTTGAGTTACTTTACTTGTCAAAATTAATCACTTTGCTTTATTTGAGTTGTTGCATGTCAAGTAAATGCTTTGTTTGTTTTAATTCACTGCATGTTAAGTAACTGCTTCCTAAGTCTTTGCTTATAAATTTGAATTAATCTAAACAAATCCTTAGAAAAATATAAATGTTTTATTCTAACAAATTGACCTTTTACCAGAGCAAGAAGTGCTCAAGGCCAAATGGATGACTTATTTCAATTACAAGAATGGTTTAATTTTAGCTTTCCTCCTCAAACTAGAATAAGAAGAGCGAGCCTTTCACTTGTGAGATTATTATGAACTCTTATGAATTAGTTGCAACATAATTATTTAAGAATAATCTAATTGAGTAATCCTTAGTTTCTTATTCTTGGAATAATGGCACAATAACTGCTTGTTCCTTAGGGGTTAATGATTGGCCTATTGAATTTAATGCCTCCTCTCCATGACTTGCCTAATAAGTAAAGAAAGAAATTTTATAAGCTCATAGGGGATGGAAAATAGAGTCTAGATGAGCATTAAGTTGCCTTCTTTATAGCGTATGGAGTGATTGGAATTGAGCATGAAGATGTATCAGTCAGTATCTTCATTGAAACCTTCTGCATGACTTAGTTGTAGAATGGTTTTACCATTTAGCACCTACAACCATAACCAATTGGGCCACTATGCATGAGTACTTTTAAAAAATATTTAAAAATATTGAAGACTCACACATATTACTCACCCAATTGACCCAGCTTAAAAAATAACCACATGAACACATGTAGGATTTCATTGCTAAGTTTAATAGATTGCTCTACAAAATACCTTAGGCTACTCAACCCACTAGTGATAACCAAATGTGATTTTTCATCAATGCCCAGTTACCAAAGGTTAACTATCATCTATGTAGATTGTAGACACCTAAAACTAGCCACTGATAACCCCCAACCAGGCTTTTGGCCAATTTCCATCCAAAATGCAAGATTTGGCCTAAAAACACTAAAACATGCTAAATGATGTGAAACCAACATATTGAAGTGCTGATTTTGGCTAGGGTATTCCTAAATGGGGAAATGTAATTTATGAGCCAACTAAATTTGATCAGATCATTTTGAGTCAAAATTCCAGTTTTGTTCCCACGTGCTCTGGACTGCTCTTTCCTATCAAATCTTTTGCACAAGATGCATGCCTTTGTTATTATTTTTGGTAACATCATAAATGGGAATATGCATCCAATTCATTTGACAGTGCCTTCCAATTCCAATGTAGTAAAATTTAAGACCAATAACAAGGCATTCTGATCAATTTGAATAATTTGTACATAAAGTGCTTAATCATGCTTAAGAGCTAATTAACCCAAATGAAGGCCTAATAAAAAATTCCATGAAAACTTGTTGAGTACTTGTTTTTAGAAATGAATATTGAATATCTACATCATCAAGTGACCTCATTTCTTGGGAAGACAACCCTAGACCATAAATGCCACTAATACCAGGATTCATGCCCTCCATGGCTCATCAATACCCTCTATGCCTTTTAATTTCCCCTTCTTCCAATGTCATAATGAAGATAATTAAAAACTTAATTCCAAAAATTAAATTAATCCTCAACTACACATCTCAATCTTGAAATAGATGATTTAGGTTAATTCTAATCAAATCCAAAAATCTATAAATAGAGAGGTCATGACATCATTTCAAAAGCTATTTTGGTACAAGTTTATTATGCTCAAATATCTTTAAAGCTTAATTTATGAAAAGTTATAATGCAAGATTGGTTCTACAAACTTCATAAAAGTAATGTTACCATGCCAAATTGATTCTAAGCCAATCCAAGCCACAACCCATAAGGTGCCAAGGAGAGATGGAGGTAGCCAAGCTGCCATTGCCAAAGACTTCATGTGCACAAGTTGAGCAAGCCACCACTATAAAGGCCTTTAGAGCATCCAAGGAAGGTGAAGGAATTCTTGTGTTTGATTCCTTGATTTTTAGTTATGTTTTATCATTTGTTTTTGTTAATTAAGATCTCCCTAGTGTTTAGGCTTAGATATTTTATGATATTAGTGTGTTTCTTTCATTTTGGAACTAACACCATACTAACCATCCTCTCTTGAGTCAAATTCCTAGATCACATAATGGCATGCCTAGTGGGACCAGGCATATCCTACACATGAAGGAGATCCTTTTGAAACTCTAAAATATTTGTTTGAGCTCTTAAAACTCTTTTAAATTGATTTTATATCTTTATTTTGCCATTTTTGATTACCACAATTTTTACATAGTAACCGACATTAGTAGAAATACCGACATTGGTTACCTACTTAACCGATGTCAGTCTTACTTAACCGATGTCAGTCAACAAAACTGACATCAGTTAGATTTTGGTTAGCCAGAGTAATTGATGTCAATGGTAATAATCGATGTCAGTCACTGTGTTTTTCTATTAACACAAACCCAAGAGATACTTTTTCAAAGTTCATTATTCCAAGCTAAAAAGAGCTTCAAAGATAAAGGACATGCTAACAATTTTGCTATAGGATCAAGCTTAAAATTTGTTCAAAACATGTTTAAATCATCTTTGCATGCTTAAAAATCAATTAGGAACTTTGTTTTAGTGTTTAACAAAAAATTTAGGTGTTTTTGGTGATTTTTTTTTAAAGCTTGCAACTAAGACCAAGGGGTCAAATAAACACCACCAAACTTTTCATTTGGGCATAAAATTGAACACACTTGTCAATTTTTGTTTGCAATAGTTGTTTAGTTATATTTTGTTTGGCAAAGAGAGGAATGTTGCATGTATGCTCTTCCATTTGTCCCCTATAGGGAACCCTTAGAATCAAATGCACCATTCTTATTGCAAATAGCCTAGTCCAAGGCTTAGAAAGAAAGTAATCTAAAACACTCCCCAAAAACTTGTCAAAGTTTGGGTGACCTTGAAAACAACCCTAAAGTTCATGCTTTCTTTATTTTCATGCATATTGGTTTGCGAGGGGGACTTCATCACCTCCCATAAGATCTTTAGGGAAGCTTTGACCTAGGGTTTCATCTCCCGACATTGAATTAATTTGGCTCCTTTGGAGTTGCACATGGGACATAGTGGCACTTTAGACATTGCACTACACTGAGTGAACAATAAGATGTAGTGTTTACAAAAAGGACTAGACCTTTTTGTAACAAGCCAAGTGATATGGACCCAAAATCCATGCTTTTTTTGCATTGTTTGGCACGAAAGTCATTGTGCAATTGATTTCCCTAGAATGATCAAAACCTTGATAGTTTAGTAAACCCCATTTTTCCATACCCTTGCTAGGATTTTGGATGATTATACTTAGTGTATTTTGGTCATTTTTGGTTGGTATGTTTTGAGACTAAACTTGCTTATTTTTTCATAAGCCATGTAAAAACAATGCATTTGAGTTGTGAATGGTAGTGTTATGCTACCCAAATCATGTTAAAACCATTTTGTCTTTTAATTCTTTAAAGCATAAACATTGACCACATCATTCGAATATGATTATGCCATTAAGCTACTCAATTTATTTCAAGACTTGTTTTACCTTGTATTAAAAACTATTTGTTTCAAACCATGTCATGCATACCATTTAGACCTTTATCTTGTGCCATCATGCTGTCTGATCTTGTCTAACTTATTTAGTCAAATCCTATATTTCAACATTGAGTTTTCAATTAGCCTTGTTAAGTTTGGATCTAAACATTGATTGATTTTTGTTTAGGCCTCAATTCATGGATCTGATACATAGATCTTTCTCTTTTGGGTTGCATAACTTTGATTAATCATTTACCCAAATTTGAAAACTATTGATGGTTTATTTTTTTAATGCCTATCCTCTTCATTGTTTGTGTTTTTATTTGGGAGAACACAACCTTTCTCCAAAATCCTTGTCTCATGCCTTATATCGACTGATCATGTTTATGTTTGATTTTATGTGTTAGGTCTATGCCAAAGTTGTTTCCAAACTCGTTAGATTAAATCAAATCACATTAGCCTTTGTTTCAAGTCTAGATTTTGATGCTATTTGGCCAAAAGTCCTATCACATGCCTATTTGTTTAAGCGTAGCTTTTGTCTTTGTATTTAGACAAAAGACCTAGAAACTCAACTTTTCCCTTTCCTAGTTTAGACCTTGTTTGGAACACTTTGACCTAGACCTTTGGCATGCTAGTTTTTATTCAGATGCTTGACCTTTTATGCATAAGAAATTTGCCATTTGATGTTAGAATATTTTATTCCAAGTCTTAACACATCATTTTGGAGATACAGCTCCAATTTTAGACCACATTGGAGATATAACTCCACCCCTTTTGACCAAGTTAGACCAAGTTTGAACCATTTATCTTTTAGATATATTTTTAGAGTTTGTAGAAATCTAAGCCTTTTTGTTTTGGATATTTCATCATTTACATGGATATGTCTCACTATACTTATGATGGAGTTATGTACAATCTAACTTATGATAGAATGGCTGAAAAAAATGACTTTTATGGCTTTAGTCAAGACCCCAATGATGTTAATATGGTTTATGAGATAGATTTATATCCACCTCATATTAATCATTCATGGGAAAAAAGTCACAAAATAAATTAGGATCCAACTCAAGACCTTGATTGGTATGAAGAGGCTTGTGAGGAGGACTTTGAAGACCCAACTATAGATAATGTTTTTTGGGATATAGATCCATACCCTCTTTTCAATAATTAGTATATGGAACACAGTCAAGAACCAACTTATGAGCTAGCTCATGACTGGGATGATATGGTTTATGAGGAAGACTTGGATGAATTTTCTTATGCAAGTAATCAAGTTTCATTAAATCTTTTTGTAATTTGATCATCAGCTACCCCTAACCCTCCTTTGGATTATATGAGCCATCAACCTCTACAATATCCAAGGAATACCATTACCATTCCTAGACCTATTCATTTGGCTTGTGTGAACAATCAAGCTCCACAACACCCCTTCATTATTCTAAGACCTAGTCCTTTAGTTTGTGTAAGAAATCAAGCTCCATAATGCCCCTTCATCATTCTAAGACCTAGTCCTTTAGTTTGTGCAAGTAATCAACATCCACAATGCCCCTTCATCATTCTAAGACCTATTCCTTTGGCTTGTACAAGCAATCATGATCCACACTGCCCTATCATTACCATCTTAAGACTTTGTCTTTTGGCTTATGTGAGCAATAATACTCCCCAAGGCCCTACCATTATCCAACCATAAGTCACTCCTCATCTAATACCAATCCTATCCAAAACTCAACTGATCCAATCATTTGAAGACTAAGCTATATTCAAAACTGGTATTTTCTAACTCATTGGAAACCAATGCCAAGAGAACCATCCAATCCAAGATGTTTTTATTGAATTAACCATTTGTAATAAGTCAGGCTATGATAAATTGCCTATTAATCCTATACTAGTTGTCAAGGAGTCTCAATCTAACGAGCCAATATTTACTGAGTCACTTCTTAATGATTATAACCACCTTTGGGCAAAACATTACCTCGACCATGTGCCTATTTTTCAAGAGCCTTGTATTGAAAAGCTTGTCTTTGAAGATTTTTATCTTGACCTTTTTCCCATCCTAGAGGAGTCTCACTTTGACAAACCAATCTTTGTGGAACCCATCATGTCGTTATAGGTTGTTACCTATCCAATACTAAATATTCAACAAGACATCATTATAACAGAGTACCCATAAGATGAAGAATCAAAGTTAGAGTCAGGTTTTACTCTTGGACCAACATTGGATTTAGCATCAGAATCAGAATCAACATCAAATTCATAGTCCCTTAAGTTAGAATTAGATTCATATACAAAATATGTTCATGACTATTACAACAATGGTTATACATGCCTTAAAGATTAGTTTGAATACATTTGTGATCCTTATATAGTTTTTGAAGATGAGTACTTCAGCTTTTATAGAAGTTATCTTAGTATCTTCTATGAAGATTGTGCAAACTCTCCTCATTCCATTACCATTTCACAGGCCATTACCATCAACTAAGATAGCCATATTATTCACATTCCATCCCCCACAAGTTTTGATTGGTATCGATAGAATCACACATTGTTAAACTATATCCATAGAAACATAGTAATTGAAGTTGAGTAAGGAGGCCAAGACAACATTTATGTAGTAGAAGAACACTCTCCTAGTGAAACTTTTTTGAAAGCACTAGGGGAAAATCAAATTCATAACTCAACATCTTCTAGTGAATTTATTTTATAAGCACTAGAATAATATCAAATTCAAACTCCAATGTTCATTAGTGGAACCTTCTTAGACACACTACAGGATAATCAAGACAACTTCATTGGTGAAAAAAGATTTGAGGCACCAATATCTAAGCGTAAAAGTTCTTTATTATTTATTGAAGATAATATCAAAGATCAAATCAAAATAGCTTCCAATCTATATCTTAATTAGATGGTAGCTACTCTCAAGATCAAACAATAGAAAAATATGGTGGTCCTCTCGAGAGAACAATTCTTTGACCCCACCACAACCAAAATTATGTTGAATATGGCATCAACAACATTACATGTGACTAAAAGTCCTGATCTTCATTTATTTCCCCACCATTATACATTACATTATCATCTACCATTCCATTTCATAGTCAAGCCTACCATCCATTATTTGTCCCTATTTACCATCCATGGTTGCACTTTCCTTTGTAGAGGCTATAAAAATACCTTGTCTCAACGTTTGAAGGAATCATAATCAATGACCAAGGAAGAACACAACAACATTCTTGACAACCAAATCTGCATCGAGTTATTGATAAAGTAGTTATTTTGATGAGGTGTGGGATATAAATTAACATGATCAAGTATTCTATTTGTATCATTTGTTGATTTGGATGTGCATCTCCCCATCAGTAGGAAAAATAGAATAAAAAACCACAACTAGGCCAAAAACATGTACCATACCATTTCGTTACCATGCCATTACCATTATATATGCCTATTTTCCATTATCACAGATCTTTTCATTCACTCCATCACTTGGGGAAAACCCTCATACCATTTTTAACCTAATTATCAAACCATCATTATCTTAAAGCAATACCATGCCATCCTATCATTCCATTCCTATCTAGACCAAAGCCTATTTTTAGTCATCCTACCCAATCATGTTTTGATCTTGGTTCATTTGGTTCTTCCCACACTTTTTGCGATGGGATTTCAATGAAGTTTCAATAATCAATCAAGAATATGTTTAAATGATAGTCTATGAAAGTAGTGTGACATTGATTTGGCATGATATCTTCCATCCTATATCAAATTTGTTTATGTGAACCTGATTATAACCACCTATGGGCAAATCAGTGTCTCACTAGTCTTACTCTAATTATAGCTACCTATGGTAAAATTAGTGTCATTGAACTATGTCATTGTATCATAGTTATAACCACCTATTTTCAAACTAGGGGCAACACTTGTTTACCATGCATTGTCACATCACTTTGCCGTCATTGTTTTCATTAGACTAGCCATTTGCTAGATTTGAGAACTTGTTGAGACCTAGTTAGTTTTTCCTCAACTTTTATGTGGATGGAATTATAGTGACTTGAGGTCATTTTAGGACTATGTGGGTCATGCTCAATTCATGTTGAGGTCACCTCAGTCCCCCTTTCCATATGTTCTCACCATTTTACAAGAAACCTAAGCCAAATGCTCTCACCATTTTGTGAGTAGGTATATTTTCATTCTCTAACGAGTTAAGATACCTAAAAATTCCAAAAACATTCATTTCATTTCAAAATTCCAAATTTTTTTGTCCTATCTAAGCCTAGTCAGTTATCCTTAATCTGCCTTATTGGGGCATTGTCATTGTTCGGATGCTTTCTTTTGCTTTTATTTTTAAGCTTTCTATTTGTTTGTTTATTTTATTTTATTTTATTTATTTGTTTGTTTGTTTATTCACTTGCCTATTTTATTTCTTTTAGTGATGTTGCCTTGACTCGGTCTATATATATGCATTAGGTGATTCCTTGCACACATTATTCTTGAGTCTATCCATATTCATATGTCAACATTATTATCATGGTTTTTATCATTGGTGTATTGTTTTCAAGTGTTTATTGGATCGAGAGTCAGTCTTTACGCATGTTTTAGCCAAGTATTCATGGTTAACTATTATGAAGCCTACCATCACATGCTACAACAAAAACTAGATTTAAGAAGGTCTATAATCAATAGAGCCACAGAGGTTTTTCCTTGGCACCTTGGAAAATCCTCCCACCCACCTTGATCAATATAACCCATTGCCCATTCTATTTTTATCATTGCTAATAAGGATGAGCATCTCCTCATTGACAATTATAATTGAATCATTATACTAATCATTCTTATTCTTCTATCCATCTCTTTCATCACTTTGCATCCACTCATCTTTAATCTATATTCCAGGTTATATCCTTAAGTTATGCTTGATAATCAGCCCTAATTGGGGTACAATCATCTTTAGCCAATCTAGGTCCTCTTAATGATTATAACCACTTATAGGCAAATCATTATTTTGACTTTTATTCTTGATTATAACTACCTTTGGGCAAATCAATAATATTTTTTACATCAATGCAAGTAAAGATTTTCTCATTTGGATTAATCTCAACCAAAAATTAATTCCAACTTTTTCCTTGTTTCTTTTCAAGGGACCATCCATCAACAAATGTGACAGCCATTCCCTTGAGGGGGCATCATCATAGACTTCCCAAAAAACCATTTGGAGCTTTGTTCTTCAATCATCATCTTATTTTAGGCATAAAGGCCATCTCTAATTATTTGAGAAGAAATTGCTTTACCTATGGTTTGTAACATCTTCCCAAATAGGGGAAAATTGTAGACACCTAAAATTGGCCACCTATAACCCCCAACCAGGATTTTGACCAATTTCCATCCAAAATGCACAATTTAGCCTAAAAAGACTAAAACATGCCAAATGATGTGAAACTAACATATTCAAGTGCTAATTTTGGCTAGGGTGTCCTTAAATGGGGCAATGTAATTTATGAGCCAGTTAACTTTGATCAGATCATTTCGAGTCAAAATGCCACTTTTGCACCCACACGCTCTAGACTATTCTTTCCTATCAAATCATCTACACAAGATGCATGCCTTTGTTATTTGTTGTTGGTAACATCCTAAATGGGAATACACATCCAATGCATCTAATAACACCTTTCAATTCCAATCTAATCAAATTTAGGACAGATAACAAGGCATTATGATCAATTTTAGTAATTTGTGCACAAAGTGCTTAATCATGCTTAAGAGTTAATTAACCCAAATCAAGGGCTAATCAAAAATTCCATGGAAACTTGTTGAATACTTGTTTTTAGAAATGAATATTGAATATTTGCATCATCAAGTGACCTCATTTCTTGGGAATACATCCCTAGGCCATAAATGCCACAAATATTAGGATTCATGCCTCCATGACTCATCAATGCCCTCCATGCCTCTTAATTACCCCTTCTTCCAATGCCATGATGAGGATAATTACAAACCTAATTCCAAAAATTGAATTAATCTTCAACCACACATCTCAATCTTGGGATGGATGGTTGAGGTTGATTCTAATCAAATATAAAAATCTATAAATAGGAGGCCTCACAACATCATTTCTAAGCTTTTTTGATGCAAAATTATAATGCCTAATTGGTTCCAAAAGCTTCAAGAAACTAGTGTTATAATGACAAATTGATTCCAAACCAAGCCAAGACACAAACCATAAGGTGCCAAGGAGAGATGAAGGTAGCCAAGCTTCCATTTCCAAAGAATTTATGATCACAAGCTGAGTAAGCCACCACTATAAAGGCATTTAGAGCATCTAAGGAAGGTGAAGGAATTATTATGTTTGATTCCTTGATTTTGAGTTGTGTTTATCATTTTTTTTTGTTAACTAAGCTCTCCCTAATGTCTAGGCCTAGAGATGCTATGATATTAGTGTGTTTCTTTCATTTTGTTTTCATTTTGGAACTAACACCATACTAACCATCCTCTCTTGAGTAAATTCCTAGAGCACATAAATCACATCCTACTGATTTAGAAACTACTTAGAACATTGATAAAAAAGTTGAAGATGACCTTATCATAGTTGAAAAGATAAATAAGACAACTTCCAAGGTGGATAATTTTGATTTGACTATATTGGAAACCACTATGAATCCCCTGTTATATAAATTGGCTAATGACTTGTTGCAAGTTAAAAGGAAAATTGCTCAAGTTACTTATGCTGCTTCTATTAGGAATGCACCTACACACAATTTTAATAACTAGAACCAAAATCACATTGCTAGACCTCCAAAAAATTGAAGATGCTAAAAAAACCCACATTAAAATGAATGAATAAGATCATATGGCTATTGACCTTGATTAAGGATTTACTGATGAAGATAACTTTGTAGATCCTGCTAGTGATTCTAACATAGGCTACCTTGAATAACAATCATAAAGTGATTATGAATAAATGTTTTAAGATGATCATAGTCACTCTATTTTAGTATTTATAAGATCAAAAACTCAATAAGTTGGTAAAAATTCTTCTAAAGAATAAGGAAAAGAGAAAGAAGACTCCAGGCTAAATGCTATCATTCTCAAAAGAGGTAGCCCTTTACTCACTTCTCTTACTCCCAAAGATAAGTATACAAAATATTATTCTTCTCAACCTCATAAACTAATTAATCATACATCTAAAGTTAATCCTAAGTTGTCTACATCCATCCCTTCTTTTGACATTATTAACCACATCAAGAAAACTAAGATTCAAATGTCAAAAGCTAAATACCTCAATACAACCAATGCTTATAAAGGTATCTTGAATACTACCAAACATGTCTCTTTCCAAAACAATGATATAACCACTTATTCCACATCTGCTTCCACATCTAAAAGAATTAAGCCATTTTATGTGTCTCTCTTGATCAATAGGTTCAATTTGATCAACTATTCCTAGATTTTGGAGCTTTTGATAATGTCATGCTGGCTAAAGTAATCAATGCCCTTGGACTCACTTTAACTAAGTCAATAGGGAGATATTACTTAATGTAAAGACAAGTTCTCTTTATTAGACAAATCAAAAATGCTCAAGTTGTCTTAGCATCTCTTCCAAATAAAAGACTTAAAATGACCATTTTGGTAGTAGATATTCCTTTTTCTTATAAAATATTGTTAAGTAGAAACTTCTACAAATATCTAGGTGGATAAGTCAATATGAATTGGTCATGTGCTCACATTCTAATCAAAGGAGTAAATCAGAAACTTAAGCCTGAGAAGATGTCCAAGTATATAGTTTTCAAGTTTGATGACCCAAGATCACAGATTCTTTTTAAAGAATCAGATCTTGGAGTTTATTACCTTAAATTAAGCAAAGAAATATAAGAACTAGAGACACAAGAAGAAGAAGAGAAAATATGGACATTAGAATTTGATGGTAGCTATTGTTCTCTTAGTTTAGGTGTTTGATTTATATTTATATCACTAGATGGTAAGGTATATCTTTAATCTTACAAGCTTATGTTTAAAAATACTAATAACATAATAAAGTATGAAGCACTATTGTTAGGATTGGAACAAGCAAAATAAAAAAGGAGTGAGACCTCTAAAAGCACAAGGAGATGCTAAGTTGATAGTAAGACAAATTCATAGCCAATACCAAGTGAATAAGGATAAGTTGAGGCACTACCATGATCGATTTCTGAGTGCAACACTTGATTTTACAACCTTTTCAATCAATTTCATTCCTCATGATCAAAATTCTAGAGCTAATTCTCTTGAAGTTACTATAGCTTTGCTCAGGCCAAATTAGTAGCCTACACTTTTTTGAGAAGGTGACTATGGAGTAGATATGGTTTTCCATCCAAAAGTTCTAGACAATGTCAATTAGTGGCAAGTTTTCAATGATGATAAATAGATAATTGCTTTCCTTGAGCAACAAGATAATTTTGAAGGACTATATGTTGAAGAAATTAGTTCACTTCCATTCCAGATAACAAAAAGTAGTACTGAACCTAAACATGATAATAATGAAGAAGTAATTCAATTAAAAGGAAATAAAATCCTTAAAATATTAGTTTTTTTAGAATAAATTTTTGATAAGCATGATCAATTTCTAAAGAAAAAGAAAGAGTATGGTGAGAGTTCTTCTCCAAAAGTATAGCATGTTAAAATGGGTAATGAAGAAGAACCCAAAATGGTCAACATCAAAAAATGTTGTTCCCTAAAGGAAAAAGAAGCATTCTATAAGATTTTGAGGAAATATATGGATGTGTTTGCTTGCTCCTATAAAGACCTGAAGACCTTTCAGCCAAAAGGGGTACAACATTACATTCCACTTCAACTAGAAGTAAAGCCTTTCAAGAAAAAGCTTCACCATCATAATCCTACAATCTCAAGTATTATTTTTGTTAAAATACAGAAGGTACTTGATGCTAAAATCATTTATCCCATTTATCATTCAAAATGGTTAGCTAATATTATCTTAGTAAGAAATACAAATGGAAAAATACGTCTGTGTGTTGATTTCCATAATTTGAATCAAACTTATTTAAAATATAACTATCTATTGCCAATTATGGATCATACCTTGCAAGTAGTTACGGGCTTAGATATTTTATCCATATTAGATGGATTTTCAAGATATAATCAGATAAAAGTGGTTGAAGAAGATCACTACAAGACATATTTTACAACACCATGGGGGACATTTACCTATCAAGAATTTCCCTTTGGGCTTGTTAATGCTGGAGAAACTTTTTAACGAGTGATGGATCTATAATTTTCACATCTTAAGAATAAGAGTATTGTTGTATAATTTGATAACTTGATAGTAAAATTCTCCAAGAAGAGAGGTAACCACTTGCTGATTTAGAAGTACTCATCTAGTGTAGGACACATGGGATCTCTTTGAATCCCAAGAAATCAATACTTGACATAACTGAAGGGAATATTCTTGGTCACGTCATCTCCAAGGAAGGAACAAAGATTAATCTATAAAGGGTAAAAACTATTCAAAGTTTACCTATGCCTAGGTCCAAGAAAGGGGTACATACATTTTCTGGTAAGGTCAACTTCTTCAGAAGGTTCATTCTTGACTTTGCTGAGTTGACTCATCATATTTATGACATAATTAAAAATAAGCAAGACTTCAAGTGAAATGTTGAAGGTAAAATGGCATTTGAAAAGATTAAAGTAGCCATAGCTCAATATCCAATGCTGGTTTCCCTAGATTTTAGTAAGGAATTCATTCTCTATTATTATTATTCTGAGCATACTATGTTAACCATACTTATACAAAATAATTATGAAGATATTGAATCTTATGTATCTTTCATGAATCATACACTAAAAATTTATGAGCTAAAGTATACACAAATGGAGAAATATGCCTTTGTTATAGTCAAAGCATACAAAGTCTTTAGGTACTACATTTTTTCTTCACATACTAAAGTATATGTACCTAAAACTACAATCAAATATATTCTAACACAATAAGAGATGATATTTATAAGAGGCACCTGGATGGATAAAGTTTAAGATTTTGATCTTAACATCAAACCAACAAAGCTAGTGAGAGGAATAAGCTTGTGCTAACTCATGATAGAAAGTAAATTAGATGACACAGATAGGGTGGTGTCTTTGTTTCAAGATGAATTAGATGAATATTTTCCCATGGTTATTTTTATTGATCTTGTTGATGAATGGTACAATAAGATTTATTTCTTCTTAACTTATGGAGAATGTCCAACTCATCTTACATGTAAGGAAAGATGGACCATCAAACTCAAGTCAAAGGATTATGTCCTTTGGGATAATGGTTTGTATAAAAGAGGAATTGATAGTGTTTTCCTTCATTATATGGATAAAGAACAATAAAAGATACATCTGGAATAGTTACATGATAGAGCATGTGGAGGTCACTTTTCAACATGAGTTACAACACATAAAATTCTATGAGTAAAGTACTATTAGCCCACTCTTTTCTAGAATACTTTGGATTGGGTTTCTAAATGTCAAGCATGCCAACATTTTATGGGACATCCAAAGTTTCTAGCACTACCTTTAAAACTAGTCATAATCAATAAACCATTCCACTAGTGGGGCATACATTTTATTAGTATGTTGAATCCCTCTTCAAGTGCTAGCCATTGTTATGTTTTAACCACCACTGATTACTTCAACAAGTGGGTAGAAGCCATTACTATCAAGCATGCCACTTCTAAATTTGTATGTGATTTTATCAAGGAAAACACTATAGTGAGGTTTGGTATTCCTCACAAGATAATAATAGATAATGCAACTAAATTTTCTTTAGCTGAACTAACTTGTTTCTATTATTTACACAAAATAGAATTAGTTCACCCTTCAAATTACTATCCTCAAAGAAATGGCCAAGCTAAATCAAGTAACAAGAACTTGATGACAATTATTCATAATCTGGTGGATAATAATCAACATACCTAGCACAAGAATATATTTGATGCATTGTGGGATAACATAATCACTCCAAAGAAAGCCATTGGCATGTCACCATTTTAGTTGTTTTATGGAATGGATGCTGAAATACCCATCACAATAGAGTTTCCTACTTTGCAATTGACCAAGGCCATTAAAGATGCAACTTATCAAGATTCACTTGATAAGAGGATTATGTTTTTAATTGAACTATAATAAGTGATTACTCAAGTTGATGATTGTTTAGTTGATCATTATACGAAAATAAAAAGGATTTTTGATAAAAAGGATAAAGAAAGGAATTTTGAAGTTGGTAACTCGGTCCTATTGTGGGATAAGTGACATGAACCAAAAGGGATGCATGGAAAATTTGATTTACTATGGAAAGGGCCTTACACAATAAATAAAGTTACTAGAAAAGATAGCTTCATCCTAACTTATCAGGATCAAATTGAACTACCACTTCCTTATAATGGGTAGCACTTGAGGCTTTACAAAAACTGAGCAGTAGGGTAACAACTGTATGCATGTAAATAAAACTTCAATTTTTCTTTTGTATAATTGTTTTTATTTTTCTGCTTGTTTATTTTGTGGTTTTTTGTGATTTATTTTTTACATGAATTCATACCCAATAGAAAAGACTCAAAATTAGGGATACTGGGATATTATCCTTATTTTTCTTTCGTTCTGATAGAAATAAAGATGTCCCCAATCAAAGCCAACTGGTGTCCCAAAAAAATTTACGCAAAATTTTGGGTTACCCCTGTTAAATTTTTTGTCTTTTATCTTTTGTGAGTCAGTTATCTTGTTAAACTTAGTCCCCTGAATAAGACTTTGTCTTTAGTAGTTTTCATTATGATTGTTTTTTCCCCAATTATTTCAAATTGCTCTAGAAGGTTAAAACAATGTTTGCCTAGGTCATTCTCATAAAACCCATTTTGTCCATCTTTCCAAGAGATTCAAGAAGATAAGTGTTTGGATTAATTTATAGGATAATTTAGGTTCTCAAGATTACTTTTCTAAGGTGATGCAAGCTGTCTTCAAAAACCCATGTTACATCATCTAGTTCAAATCATAATTATGTAATAACTTTACTTCTCATAAAAAGATAAACAAAGTAGTTTTATAAACCTGTATAACACTATTTAAAATAAACAAAGGTTTAAAAGTTGTTTCACTTACTCAAATTCATAATTAAAAGTAGTTACAGTTCACAAGTCTAAAGTATTCACTAGCCTAGACCAAGTCAGGGTTTCAGAGGTACTTGACTTCAAAGATGAACTCAATAAAAGTAGTTTGTGAAACCTAATAAACATCAAAATGCTTACATGGCCACCATATCATGTGTCACTTAGTTTAATAAATGCATAGGTTAATATAAATATTAAAAAATCCATCTCATTTTCTACCTAGCTTTCAAGTTGTCTAACCTAGCTACTACCCCTACGGATCTCGAGTGATACCGTTAGAATCTCTAGAGTGATTTTTGAGAAATTTATTCACAACCCATTTATAGTTAAGGTATGTAGATTGTTTCGCCTTTGTTTTCTTGATCCTATTTTGGATTCCTTTCTCATCTTTATTTTGGTAAGTTTTTATGTGCTATGTTGAAATTTTCTCTCTATAATTTGTTATTTTTCTTACAAAATATTTGTCATTTTTACATGCATAAGTGTTGTTAAAACTTGTAAATTTTTTAGAGGAATTTTACATAAGAAAACCCTAAGAAAAATCCCCAAAACATTGTTTTTTTTAAATACCCTAGTGTTTGACCTAGATCATACTTCTCAAACATTTCATGACTGATTATTTCCTGGAGTCTTGAACCCAAGTAACTGGTCCCTAGAAACCCAAAGTTATCAAGAGCATTGCTACTCAGATTTTCAACAACTACTTACTTGCCTAGGGTTCCAATTACTCACTACTTCTATTTCATTAGGTTTTCCAACCCAAGTAAATTGACCACAAAAACTCAAGTGACTTATCCAAAAAACCCATAGTTGTAAATTCTTTTTACTCACTTAGAGTTTCTAATACTTAAGACTTGTAGAATTCCCAAACCTTCTCAAAGTTTTGACACCTTGTTACTTTGAATGAGTTTATTAGAGTTTTCAAAGCTTTATACTACTATGAGTTCCTTATAACATGAAGCTTGTTTAATAAGTATTACTAAAGACAATAACTTGACTTAGTTTCTCAACCTTTTCTAAACCAACAACAACAATTAATGAGTTTTCAAGAGCATTCACCAAGTCTTTCTGGTATCAGTCAAAAAATGTCAGGTGGTAAATAATAAATAACTCTGATTGAATAAGTTCCTAATCTAACACTTAAATAAGTTCTAGGGTTGAGTAAGAGAGGGAATTCTAAAGTAAAGAGAGTTGAGAAGTTAAAGGTAGCAAAGATGAAGTATGAATACAAAGGATATCCCATTGAGCCCTGTATTGATTTTAAGTTGTCTGAGATAAGTGATATTGACATGGGACATGTTTTTATAACTAAATTATTGGAAATGTTAAAAGATATAATTAAGACACCACAGATGCAAGCAATGACCAGTAGTGGGATTCTACAAGCTTCAACATTCACAAGTTCTACATAAGTTATTGAGTTTACTCTAGAGTGTGCTAAGTATTATGATTCTCTTAGTAGGACAGTAAAAGATACTATTGACAATGTGGTGATAAGGTTAGATGTCCAATATTTTGATTACTATTTGAAGATCCTAGCAAGATTTAAAGTGCTTAATGTATCAATGGAAAAGGATAAAATACAATGGGAGAGTAAGACAACAGATTGCATCAAGATAATGAATACTAATTATCCAAGGAAACCAAATCATCCTTCAAAGTTTGTAAAGCAAATAGTAAGATCTGATTTGGTTCAATAAATGGATGGCATCACTCATTTTTTATGTAGAATTAATGATGAGAAGGATGCTAATTTCTTTTCCACCTAGATGTATACATATATTAAGGCTATTGATGTTAACAAAAGTTCTAATATGATTGAATGGTCAAGAATGATAAGTGATAACATTGACTAGCAGTTAAGTAATGTATTGTGGAATTTTGACTCGAAAATGACTTCATATTTAGTATATGTTGTAGCATCTAGTGGAGAATTTTCTAGGTTAACTATAAAAGGGATGTTGGCAACAGAGCCTCTATATGAATATTACCCTTAGTTAACTCTGTCTGAATACTTCAAGCACTATAACAGGGCAAATGATGGATTATTTTATGAAATCATCTGTAAATTAAATGTCACCTTAAAGGCCAAAATAGTATCAAATGAAGCTTGTGAGGCAGTTTCCCATTTTGGATGCATTTTTATTCAATTCTTGAATTTCACATATATCATAGTTGGTGGTTTCACAGGGGCACTAGTCAAATTGCCAAGGTGCCCTACTAACAAATGGATTCTTATGAAGTTCTGTAGGTAGTTGGTATAATTGCATGACCTATATTTGAAGGTTCACCATTCCTCTATTGGTTTTCCTATTTTTATTGGCCACTATCACTGTGTAAGAATTTACAAGGCAAAGAATATAAAAATATAAATGTATCATAACTACAATCAATCACATTTTAAATCTAAAGAAAATTTTGATTATAGATGCATAGCTCAAAACATAGTTTATCTTGAGTATATACATATCCCTATACTTGAAGACTTCTAGATTGATATTAGAGATGAGTTTGAAGTGAGAAGAAGAAACAATAGCATGATGATTATTAAGCAAATTCATTCTTTTGATTTAGCTATAATTCTTCAAGATATGGAAGATGACAGATAAGTGATTAATTATTCTTACCATGCCATGGGAGGGGATAATGCTCCACTTCCAAAGATTGACTTCAAGAAGAATTGAGTAAAGACTGTTACTAAGAGAACTTCAATGGTTCTCGTTATGACTTCAACATGGATTATTGGTAAGGGATACTATATGAAATATCCAATAATGATAGAAATAGTCCAAGCAAGTCATAAGATAAAAATAGTGCAAGGATAAGGAAGATAAGAGCTCAATAAGAATTGAAATTTAAGAAGAATGTTGATGATACATACTCCTTGGTAAAAGAAAAGGAACCAATTTAACTAATTACCCCTACATCTCCTTTGGTCTCTTCCACAACCACTCCTACCACTCTTCCTTTTACCGTCCCTAATTCTTCTATTCCTCCTTCTACTGCATCCACCACATCTTCATATTCATTACCAATGAAAAATATACAAATAATAATGAAATATGTAGACCCATCCACACTCATGCCACCTCCAAAGTATCCAATCTTTAAATCCCTTGAGAAAACTATTTATAAGGATACTAATGTTCTTCCTCATCCACTCCACCTACTACTCCTCTTCCACCTCCTTCTGAGGATCAGTCCACCATTCCTTTTGTTCACATCCAAAAAGAGATAGAGTAGGTAACTACTATAGAAGTGACTACATCTCAGGAGGTATCTCAACAATAATTAATAGCTGAACCTGAGGACAAAGAGGTAGAAGCAGAGGTAGAGGTAGAGGTAGAGGTAGAGAAAAGAGGCAAAAAAAGAGGTAGATGTAGAGAAATAAAAAGATGTAGGGAAAGATAAGTAGAAAGAGAAATATGAGTAATTAGTTTCAAACATTATTCAAGATATTCTAGATGTACAAGAAATTCCTTCTCAAGAGTTAGTGGTGAGAAATAATCATAATCAAATGGTAATTCATTTAGATGATCCCACTGGTTTAGATTTTTATTCATGGTTGGCATTATAGACAACCCCTAAGTTGAAAGAATAAATTAACTTGAAGGAGATATATTTTCAGCTTCTAATAAGTCTTGATCATAAAGGTAAGAAGCCTAAGAGTGCCAAAATGACTTCAAAGCTGATAATTGATCATTCAGGCTAGAAATTTGTATAGATATCAATTCCTCCATAGGGCAATAATAAAAGGAAATTCACTAAAGAATGCTTAATAGTCATAAAGGTATCCCTTGGAGAAGTCACTATAGAGGGCTTGAAATAAGACACACAGACTTTGATCAATACTTTTTTCCAAAAGATTGATGAAGAGAAAGCTAATAAAGTTAAGTTGAAGGAACACAGTACTAAGTTGTGTGAAATAATTACTAAGGTGGCAAGATATAATCCTCAACAATCATTACTTTTAGGAGGTACATTTGATCAACAAAAAATAACTAAGTAGAGGAAATTGGGGACAAAGCCAAGGCAGTTGATGAATGGATTAAGAAAGTTTTATAAACTACATAGAAATGGTTTCCTAAGGTCTCAAGTACTCTAGATAATATTGAAAATAAATTGGCACAGATAAAAATAGTGACGAAGGAGACACAAAATGAGAATGGAATCTTTGAATTGTAACAAGAAAGCCTCTAGTGAATAAAAAATTTAAGTGAGAAGGTTTTGATTGAATAATAGATTGCTCTTGAGGGGTTAGTAAAGAAATAAAAATAAGAGGAACACCTTATATCTTTTTGAATGCATATTCTTGGGGTAATGATTGAAGAAATGAAAACTTTAGAAGAAGATGCTCATAACGTAAAAGTGGATATAGAGGACTGCACCTTCTATCTTACAAATTTTTGGTCTGAGAAAATTCCAAGGATACTTGAACATTTGCATCAGTAGTTCAAGTAGTTAATTGAAAAGGCCACAAATCTTTTCACAACAAAATATATAAAGGAGTTAATAAAAAGTCAACAAGAAGTCAAGAGGTTAGAACCTAGGCTTGAGAAGGTGAAAGCTTATTGCAAGAAGCTAGAAAGGGAATTGTTGAGATATGAAAGAGAAAATTAATCAGTTATCAAAATAGATGATGTATATATCTAATTCATGATGTCTTAACACAATAAGTATAGAGAAAAGTGTAGATCAAAATTTCATGAATTGGAATGATTGTTATTTATTCTCTTCTCAACTACTTCTATTTTTTTCACAAATGTATTTGAAGTAATTTTGTTTTAAGTAATTAATTTTTAAGCAATGTCATTTAGTGAATTTACTTGTAAAATTAAGTTACTTTATAAAATGTAAGACTAAAGTAACTTGGTTAGACACCATTACTTGAAGTTATTTTGTAAAAACAAATTACTTAAGCAAGCTTTTTGAAACATGCAAAGAGATTGTATTTGATTAAAATAATGAAATTGATAAGTCCTACATGTCATCGACCATTACATGTCACTCAATAAAATTTCTAAGAGGATGCCTATCGATGGTTTTCAATTTTTAGTGCAGCATATAGGAATTCAAGGAGTTGTCTCCTAATTTATTTTGACATATGAAATAGTATAGGTAATAGTGAAGCCTTACATGCCAAAGGATGGTAATCTTTGAAAAGCAATTGTAATTAAAGTGCAAGAAAGTTTAAGCAATCTAAAACTCTGTGTTTAGATTTATCTATGTTTTATTGTATGAACTTTGTTCAAAGTGAATAAGAAAAAGGTTAATTTTTGAGGAAATTTGCATCTAAGGAGATATTTTAGTGCACTTGTGAAGATTAAAATGGTAAAATTTATGTTATCTTTAAATCTGAGCATGAATTCTAGTTATTCTTAATCATTTGATGAAAAAATTATCATATCTTATATGTTTACCTATTAGTATGGATACAATAAGCTCTATGAAACTACTTGCTGTGAAGTGCAATTTTCTTCTAACTCACATATTCTAGTTTTTTCTTTACTCTCCAATTTCTCAAAACTTATTTACATATTCTCTGAATTAGCTGCTTACTTACTAAAAAATCACTCTTTTATTTTTCATGAAATTTATGATTAAAATAATACCTCAAAAAGATGACAACTTGTGCATATCCTATAAATAATTTGTATAAATTGTGAATAATTGAAAGTGTGAATAGTTAAAATAGATAAGCATAAAACTTATGGGAGATTCACCATTAAATGAAGGGGATTTAATCCCATGACTGTCTAGGTAATTTTGCTAGCCTAAAAAATATCTAGCCAATAGGAAGATAGAATGATAAACAAAGTTTTGAATCATGTTACATATGTAATAGATCTATACCATTAATTATTACATTCCTACTTTACCTACTTGAGTATTCCCTACCTACTTTAGCTAATTGAATATGCCCCACCTGATTGAATAATCGAGCAATATCTTGATCTTAATAAATATGCCTTACCTAAATATACAAGCCATATATTAATCTTTACAATTCCCTATTGGTGTCAAAATAAATGCTCCACTTAATCAAATTGGTCTACTTCATGGTATTCTATAAATTTTCTTGCAATTAGGTCTCTTCCTGACCATAAGCTACCTCTTGGTCTATCACAAAATATCTTCTACATATTGGTATTGAAATACCAATGACTTTATTATTTTTTATTATCTCTTAACTTGTTATCCTCTATATTTAGATCAAAAGACACTTTTAATGAGTTAAAATAGGGTACTCAATCCCAAGACAAAAATATACCTTTAGGAAAAACCCTTCTTTGACACCTAAAACACTTACTTATACATCCTCACTTCTTTGAACAAGACTATGAGGGTTTCACCAATGATTTGACTCAAGCTTCTTAATGCATGAATAAATTTAACTCAAAACTCATAGGACAATAACTCTAATATTTATAGGCCTATTAGGATAATTACTTCCTCTTAAGGACTTGATACAAAGTGGTCTAAAACTACCTTGTTTTATGGAATAATTCACTTTAAAAACTTGATAAAAATTTCAAGACAATGATATAAGACACACGGGTGTCTTTACACAATCTCAAAATACCAATTAGATTACCAAAGTGCCCAAAAAGTTAACTCAGTCTTAAGAAATATTACAGTACTATATATAGGCCTATTTGGTCTTGAAAAGGTGTTCTTAATCTAAGCTCATAAAATGATTCTTGTATAGATTTCACAATATGTTTGGATACTATCTCTGAGGATGATAACCTAATTTCTTTTATTGGTTTCTTAAGAATTGGACTTCAATGGCAACTCTGCTCTTTAGGTTTAGGTGGCCTAATCTACCTACTTGGAAGGATAATGACTTGGATTAAATTTCAAATAATTAATTATGTTTAATCTTGAACCATTACCCACATGAAACCTTTTAATTTGCATATTATTGATTCTAGATTCAATGTATAAGGGAAGGTTTCGATCAATTATATTTTAATGTGGAAAATACTTTAAGTTAAAGGAGATGATATATGTGTTATGTTTTAATGTTTTTACCATAGAAGAAAGTGGACTAATTTACCTAATTAGAAGGATAATGACTTGGATTAACTTTAAAATAATTAATTATGTTTAATCTTGAACCATTACCCACATGAAACCTTTTAATTTGCATATTATTGATTCTAGATTCAATGTATAAGGGAAGGTTTCGATCAATTATATTTTTATGTGGAAAATACTTTAAGTTAAAGGAGATGATATATGTGTTATGTTTTAATGTTTGTACCATAGAATAAAGATCAACTTGGTTAGTATTTTATTGAAAGGTAATAACATGTAGATCATTAAGTAATATGGCTTATAAAACTATTAGGTGCTTAAGTAACTCAAGAATATGAATTTTTATGTGCATGTTTTTCAATTGATCCACAAAGTCATATGTTTTTTTAATTTGAATCCTAGAAGGAGGAGGTGGAAGATTATAGACATTTTAGTTTATCCTAATTTAAAAACTAGGAGGATGAATTAAAACATGGAGTGCCTTATCCATTCAAGTTATTACAACATAGATATGATAATGAACAATTATAATGAAGTAAAAAAACATAATACACAAGTAATGAAGAGTATTTTATTAAACCTTTAATTTTTTGAGGATGAGTAAAACTCTAATTTGACAATAAAATTTCAAAATTAGACTTTAAATATAGGGATCAAACCTTAAACAATATAACATTTCAATTTCAATGTCTAAGTGTCACTTTAAGTCTATTTTAATTCAAAATAAGGGATAAATGATTCCAATGAAAAGTTATAACTATATATCTATAAAATTAAAAAAAAAAATTCTATCCACTCAATGAATAATAACAACAAAATAACATGATAAAATAACTAGGTTATGAAAAGTAAGTACAAAGGACAAGAAACAATCACACTTAGTTGTAGATAAAATATGGATCTAGAATGTGATTGTGTAGATTGTTTGTGTTATACTTTTAAAATATATGGATTATTGAAGACTCAATATTTACACATGTTTGACCAAGTTTTACTCATTCTAATAATTCTTAATGTGTTCTATTGAATTTGACTTATGTGGAGTTTCACACTCTAATTTATGTGTTACTAGTTATCTTCTGATATGTTCACTTCATTATTTTTCTATGCATCATGTGCTAAATTATTTAATTTTTTTTATTTGACCTAGTTTAGGACAATGATATGTCAATAAAAAGATATAGATAAGAGATAATTAGTTGGTTTAGACAATAACCAATTGGAGTTGCAAGTTACATACCCTGCACACTAGAATCAAAACCTTTGTATTTTATGTAATGCGTATATGATGATTTCAAGGTAGCTATTCAACCTCCTCTCCTTAGGTGAAGATACATATATATTATACATTATTTTTGTATAATACGATGTGATGTAATTTGTTAAACTAGAGATAAAAATTTATTAGGTGTGCATTAATTTTAAATACGAAGTGATGTTAGATGTGATGCGCCTCCTTTATGTCTTTTGTAATTCTCTTTATATTATCCCCCATATTAAAAAATTATTATTATTTATATATATAGTATTATTCTAATTTTTGTTAAGGACCAAGTGGAATTAAAAATCTAACAAAATAAATGGAATAATACCAACAAATGGATCAACACATGAAAATGATGTAACAAAAGGCAAAAGGGCCCAAAAAGGCAAAATGGGGAAAATCGCATAAAACATGTTTACACATGAAGAAAAAATAGGCACCCATAGAGATTTTAATGATAAAATATTATCATGGGTATAATAAAAAATGAAAAACAAGAAAAAATGAGGAAGAGAGGACAATGAGACCACACAAATATGAAATAGACAAAGACAAATGCACAATAACAATTAATTCAAGGTGATGACCTATACATATGAATAATTATTAAAAACATTCTAATAACATGGTTTTTACCAAAGTAGGTGTCTAAAACTTCATGTCCACATGTGTCAATTAAATAAAGAAGATCTTGAATTAGAATTCATCTTAGATAGTAAGCTACTTGATTAGACTCTCCCAACTTATGCTTGATGTTTATATGGAGCTTTTGAAGACAAGATGACTATTTTTGATGTCAATCTTATTGTAAATTGTTCTAATTATTAAATAACTAAAGAATATTTTTATCTATGTGGATTTCACTCTTATTTCCAAATATATAATTCTTCCAATTCTTACATTCTTGAATAATACATAAACCTCACAATCATATGTTGGGTAGTTCTTTATTAGTTTAGTGAAAGTTTTATCATGGTAAAAGAATGGGAGACCATGTTGAATGAGGACTAGTATAAGTGAACAATCTAATAAAAATGAATCAATATAAAATGGTTAATGAAGATCAAGTAACACAAGTATTGGCACAAAATAAAGTTTGCATTTTAGTTATTCAAATGGTTTATATTAAGAAATTGACCAAATGAAACTTGTTTTGATGCCAAATTTGGAAAATTGGTTTAAAGGAAAAATCACATGAGAAAAACCAAGTATAAATCTCTTGTATAAATTTTATAATCCCAAGAAGCTACAAGATTATTTGGTGTTGGCCATTCCTAGATTACCTAAAACTTGTTTGGGTCCACATGCAATCCCTATGCATCTATAATGTATCAAGATATTATATATCTTACTTCAAAAATAAATATTTATACATGTTAGCATATATATTATGTTGTATATTGTGAAACACTTTATTAATGTGGTTTAGTTATTCAACCCATGTTTTTTAGAGATTTTTAAAAAGTTTTGGGGATATCCAACCTATCCTCTTCTAGATTATCAGAGTCCTCCTCCAATTTTATTTCTATGTGAATATAAAACATCTACACCTCATTCCTTTGTAAAAATTCCCCATCTCAACAAGGAGGAAAATCAATCCTTGTTGGATGAGGTCATTTACTAGGTTTTCTTGAAAAGCCAAAAATTAGATTTTGAGGGATTTGAATAAAAAATAGAGGATAATTTTATGTCCCCTGAAATGATTTAATAAGAAGTTATGAGAGAAGATAATTGTGAAATTACCTTCTAATGTGACATATTTCATTATATAGTGGCACACACTAGGCCATTGCCTTGGCAAGTTTAACCTTGGATATCCTTTCTTCTATGTTTTCATGATAAACCCATTCTGAACAATGTATGTATTAGCTCTTGTTTCCTCTATATATCCTTGAAGGCTTTAATGCATTCATAGTTCATTCCTATCACTTTCATAATCAATTACTCTATGATGTATCTCTTCAACCCTCACATTCAGACTGTGCATTGATTCTACCCGAGGGAAAAGTCCTTGGAAAGTTGGTTGTCATGCCCTACTGTCCGTAAAATGAATTCAGAGAGACCTCCTTTTTGCAATCTCTACCATAATTTAGGGTTACTTTGAGATTTAAAACATGAAATGGGATCCAACCTATCTTTGTCCCTACCCATGGTCTCTTCCCTTTTCTTCTATAAGTTATTTAATGAATTGTCGAGTTTTAAAAGAGTCACAAAGTTTGTTTTAGATTCAAGGCTAGGGATGCTATAATTTTTGGCACACTTTGCTCCAATGATATGGACTGACACTGCCAAGTCATTCCCATTTATTTTTTAATAATTATGCAAAGTGGTAAATATATCATGATTATTCAAGACTAAATATCCCTTGTGTGACTTAATCCCTCATATCTTAAATGATGATAGTTGAATCATTGAAAACCAATTCGGTTATATTAAGGGGGGGGGGGAAGTTGATGATATTGTGCCAAATGACAAGTGAGTGATACTTGAATCCTAAGTTATCAGTCCCATCTATGACTAAGTTACCTTCCCTATAGATGTGGCCAATGGAGACTTCATTGAAAAGGTTAGGAAGACCTTTAGTGTCATCAATCCCTTGATTTATGGTGTGGGATGGGGTTAATTTACCTAAGAGTGCATTTAGGATATTGAGGGAGTCACCTTTAATGAGAAAATTATTTATCTTAGTCTGAGAAATAAGCTAAATTACCTAGAGGACTTATTTAGCCTTTTCCATATGGTTGGTCTAAAAACCTAGTGGACCTACATAAGCAACCACTATAACCCCTTTGGATTCCCTTATAGCCCCTCCACCCCCTACATTATCAGGGCTACCCTAAGTTTCCCCAACAAAAAAATAGCTTTATCTATCCTCTCTAGGGTTTAGACCATTTAGTTTGACTCTTATCATCTTTTGGCCCTAAATCAATAACCTTTGGATTGATGTTCTAGCTATAGAAGAGAGAGAGGTATTCTTTCAAACCAATAGCTTTGTGTTTGGGGGAAAAAGACTTATAATTCTTCATTATTGTTGCACATAATATATGGGATGAAGACTTGAAATTCCACCTTTTATTTTTAAGATACATTCATTCTTGACTTTATATTCTTCCCAAAACTAGTGTGGGAGAGTAAGGTACCATGAGAAGGAAAGGGAAGGTTGTTTACAAGGTAGATTTAATTGAAATATGAGATATAATATGGAGTTGGGTTTAACCAATGCCATATTGAAATTATAAAGGAATAACTCTAAAATTTTTGAGACAAAATGTCAAGCCATAAAGAGATGCTAAATTGATTCCTCAAAGGATTTATAAAGAGAACACCTATTTGGGATTGTTAGTCCATGCTTAACCAGGTTATCAATAGTTAAAATTTTATCTTGAGCGACCAACTAGAAAAAGATGTTAACTTTGGGAGTGAGATGTTTAATCCAAAATAGTCTCCAATAGCCCCAATCCTCATCTAAATCCAAATCTACAAGGTAACCTAATTTCACCAAAAAGTTCCCACTTACATCTATAAGCCAAAGGAGGTATTATTGGGGAAGATAGTAATGTGAAAGTGTTGTAGCTTGGAGTTTAGGATTTGAACTTCTTGAGGGATTTCTACATGTGCTAACTCCAAATGTATAAGTTTCCATTTTCAGATGCCATTGATTTATTATTTTTGGGAAATTAGATGTTTAATTCCTAAATAATAAATGGATATGAGTAGATAAAATTAGTAAATAATATGCAATAATTAAGCCACTAATTTTGTGAAAATAAATAGTATTTTTTGCCTTTTATATAAGTAGTAATGAGTGAGAGAAAATATGGCTTAGCTTTTTCTGGGCTATTACAACTAAGATAGAGTCTAATATTGGAGGAACAAGACTAGGAAACTATCACAAACTGAGATCTAAAGTTTATTTCTTGATTGGATAGGACCCCCAAAAATAGGACACCCTGTTATCTAACGCTATAGTCCTAATCTTGTTGCTATTATCTAAACTAATCATATAGATATGCTTTTTTGGGTTTTGTTTGTAGCACCTGTGTGATATTATGTACCAAAATTTAGATCCTCATTATCAATAGAACCCCTTTTAAATCTGATTATTCATGTGCTTATGTCTTCTATGCAATTGAATGGAACTTTTGGAAAATAGGGAAAATGTATTAGTGTGTAAAGGATATGTTCGACACACTTCACACCCCATGTGTGGGCATTCTACCTACATACCAATACTTTGAGGAGGGATCAAGTTATATGTAGTTCTCCCATTGAAGTGCTTGGTGCAATAGTGTGATGAAAATGCAATTAAATACAAAACTGGCTATACTTGAAATAGCTAGGGACTAGTGTGAAGGTTTAAATAAGGTTGAAAGACTATTATATGGATATATGTAGAGAATAGGGAATAGTTCTTGAGTAGTCTTGCTTATATTCTTGCTTCACTCTTGCAAATGAGTGCCAACCCTTCTAAATGGACTTTGAATGGCCTTTTATACAAGATTTAATGATCATGGGTTAAATGAATTCACATTAGGAAAACATGAATTAGGAGAAGGATCCAGGATAATATGGCCATTTGAACCAACTTTGCACTTGGATAATAGTGCTAAAAATAAGACACCCTAAGTTTTAGTGTTGTAGTCCAAGTTTGGGTGCTATTTTCCTAAGGATAGGAGACCTAAGGGGATGGATTTATTATGGAAAGATCATCTTGGGTTAGTAAGGGTTCAGTTTAGAAGGATATAGATAACCGAGAAACTATGAAAACATACCTAAGAGGGTCAAGAGAGCAATCAAAATGGACCTATGGATTGGATGTTATTAGCCGAACTTAAGTCACCAAATTTCACATTTTATATGACTACATTTTCCCCCTTTTATTTTAGTGATGCAACAAAGTGAAATAATAAGATAAAGGAAAAAAAAAAAAAACATACCTGAACTTACTTGTAAAGGTGAATCTCATGAAGTTGTGTGATCCTAGATATGTGTAGAGAGAACACATTGTGAAGTGTGAATTATAATAAAAACATAGAGTAGATTAGTCCTTACTAGATATACTATATCTAAAATAATAATGTACAAAATTTGGGTAAGAGAGAGAGGAAGAGAAAGGAACAAATACACCTCACTAAGTACGTGAGATAATACAAGACTTATTGTGATATTGGATTATGCTGGGTGTGTGTTGTACCAAAAGTAATATCATGAATGAAGATGAGTGATCAATTCCTTGGAAGTGGCTCAAGAATTCAAAGGCAAGTACTTTGGATCCATCATTGCCTACTAAGTGAATCTAAAAGATTAATATGTGTGTCAATTGATGTTTGGAATATGTGTCCTATCCCTTTGAATAGGTGGCTCAAGAGTACAAAGGCTAGCTAGTCCTTTGGCTCCATCATTGCAATGTGAAGTGAAGCTATGAAGTAATACCAATATGGAATAAATGTCATATGAGATGGCTCATAAATCCCATAAATATACTATGATTTGATAATGTTGGCATAGATAGATGAATGTATGTTGGAAACTAGGACACTCTTGGCTATTTTGAAAGATGGAGATTAGGCTTGTATGAAATCCACTCCAAAACTAGTGCAATAGGATTATGTGGAACCCAACTTAGAAACTCCGGTACTCGGGAAGTCAAGCTTATATGAAAGCCAAACTTGAAAAAGGATGCCAACCACCTAAAAATGGAGTAAGGCATGTAACTACTAAGAAATGCTTGGGAAATAAATTAAACTCAAAAAAGGGGAGGATCAATAGGCCACACACATTACCCTTAATCACTGGTGTCTGGAACATGGATTCTAATCTAGAAGTTATATCAACTACCTAATCTGAAATTGGAAGTGAGATCCATCATGTCATGCATGATGCCCCCTATATCTAGATTTTCTAAGCAAAAAACTATACTAAAACATGCTGAATCTAGACTAGGTTGTACTGACAAACCTATGACTAAACTCACCTTTTTGTCTATTTATATAAAAATTAAATTTTTTGTTGTCTGGATAGGAGTGCCAAAAATAAGACACATTATTTTTTTGTGCTTTAGTCCAGCTTTGGCATTGTTGTCCAAAGCAAAATCTGATGATTATTTTGGAATCTCTACTATTTGCCTAGTTTGTTTTGCATTGTCTAATGTCTAGATTTTGTTCTGAGTGTTCTAAAAACTATTGTTTCAACCACTAAGAGCTCTGATCTCTATGATAAAAACCCTATTTTTTACCCCCTCTTTTTAGGGTAGGAATAAGTACCCTACATTGCTTTCCCTCAAAATAAAAAGCCCTACAAGTGTGTTAAGCTAGAAATATACATGATAAATAAATGATAATCGATAAGATATCTCAAGATATAGTAATATTTGTATTGAGAGATTGTTAGATCAATAGGGCTATGCCTAGATAGATATAACAATGTAAAATCATGTACAATATATTGAACTAGAATCGAAAGGTTTAGTTGTTAGTTGGTATCAAGGAGGGATGGAGCATGATGTCCATCATAGCATCTAAAAAAGAAAGGAAATACATGATATCAATCATGACATTTGAAAACAAGGACAAACAATCAAAAAACAAGCATATAAATCAATAAGCATATAAGGGTGGCCAAGGGGCCAAACAAATAAGGGACATGGGCATATGTCACTGATATTAGAAAGCAAACATATAAGGCATGTTCAAATTTTGCATACACATACCATAAAATAAACAAGATTGGCACGAGGGCCATAGAGACATAGAAGAGTACAAGAATTGGCAAATTCAAAAGGTACACACACATGAATATAAACAAAGGACATTGGAAAATTTCTTGAGGCACACATAGGAGACAAGCAGGAATAGGAAATGCAATCCAATAAGCTATGCTAAGAAAGAAGAGAAAGCATATAATAACTGGAAAGATAAAATCAAATCTATCTTATTCAAATCAAGAGTGAAAGTATTCAAGACATGTTTAGTACAAGACTAGGTATATGCTAAAGAGATACACAAGTGCTAGATACTAGTGAAATGTCGATATAGTAATCTGGGTAATCTAGTAAGTAATGTACATCAACATGATAACTTGAACCTGGATGATGTAGCAATGTAGAAGATGACCCCAGTGGGTATGTATATCAATGTGTGTCTCAAATGTAGAAGTAGGATGCCCCCTCGATGGGTAGAGTGAAGCAATCAAAGATTTAGATGTCACTACACACACTCAAAGAAGATCAAGTGAAGCATGGTAATGTAGATAAATTGACAAACAATAGCATGAAACAACAAATGCAAGTCCTAGCATAGTAGTAGCAATGTAAAGCATAGATGATGCATATAATCAAAATGTTTTTATGTTTTTGGATATATTTGATTTTTTTTGGATTTTGAAATGTTATATTATTTTTTGTATTTTTGAAATAAGCTATGTACAGGAAAGACTAAGAAGAAATGATTCTAGCTGATAGTCTCATATGAGACTCCCTATCATGGTGCCCTGTATTAAACAAAGGTATCATGTGTGATTATGAAGCATGATGGAAAGGTTGAGACTATGATTCTGAAAGCTGTGTGTGTTATAAATGTTCTAAAATCTTTGAAGTAGAAACTAACTATGGGGGCCCTATATAACTCTGAGAAGTGTATGCAACTATAGGGCTCTTAGGGACCCATTTGGAAGTAGGAAAATCTCTCTAAACATGTGTGTTATGTGTAGATGTATGAGATCTCAATGACATTGATTTGGGTGTGAATATTATAGCTAGAAACTGTCTAGAATCTTGAAGAAATGGAGGTGTATGAACCCTCTATACTGGTGATAGATGCCTTAACTATGTCTAAATCTATATCAGAGGAAGAATTGTTATTGGTGGGGAAACTAAAATTGGTAGAGAAGCTAGAACTAATGACTATAAAGGAGATGGCTCCAAAGTGGGGAGTAGTAACTCATATGAAACTCCACCAACTATAATAATCTGATTAGCATGAATGAATTTCATGCATCTATGAACTGTAGAAGGTATTTCTATGAGTTTTTGAATCCATGGTCAACTAAGTAACATATCAAAAACTCTTAGCTAGGAACTATGGTGAAATGTGTGGTCACATGTGTTAGACCAGTCTATAGAGGAAGTATAATCTCACCTAATAAACTTTGTATGTGCTCACTGAATCTATTGATAATTGTATCTATTAGAGTGATATCCTACTTTTAATAGCCCAAATGCTGCAATAATGTAATAGTGCACATGTTAACATTGGAACCATTATCGATGAGAACACTGTGAATGGGTTGATTATGAATATGTGCTCTGATAAAGAGTATATTATAATCTAAATTATCTTTAACAATATTTTAATTTGAAAAGGATATCAAAGGTCTAGTTGGAACCTTGGACTCATACACACCTATCATACCACTCAAAATATGTGATTCAATTGAAGGTGCCTAATATGTAATTAGTGGAGGATGTGCATGGTATGTGTGGTGAACACCAGATGTGTCTCCTTTCTCTTGATTAGAATGCTATAGAAACGGATCTAAGAATATTTGTAAAGCTTTATCCTATGTTGACTTAACCTATGGAGGCTCAACTAAAGTGCCAAGATCAAGTAGGTTTTCATCTATCAAGTCCTATATCTTATGTCTCAAAATAATGCATCTATATATAGTATGGCTTGATGCCCTATGAAAATCACAAAATGCATGCTAATCATATCCTTGTGGAAGATGCTTTTCTAGGTTAAATTCTCAAATAGGAGGGAGAGTGATGATGTTACATTCCAATAACTACTATAAAACTTTGGCTAGAGAAATTGGTGGATTGGTAAATGTACATTGAGGAGCTACTGATAAAACCACACACTGAGGGGGATCTAAAGCCACATTAATTGTTGATTCTTGCTATCATTGTCTTTGACCTTATATGGGACTTTTCTATTACTCTTGTTTGTTGTGTTTGAGATGCTTTTATACTTGAGTTTGCCCATTAAAATGAGTTTTAATTCTCTTTCCTTAAGTGTATGACACAATTCAATGAAGGAAGAGAATATTTTAAACATAATAGATACATGTAATGCTGGTAAAAGGCTCTATTTGAAGAGATCTTGTAACTCTTGAATTGTCATGGGGCTAGTCATCTTAGCCAATATGGTCTTATATCGAAGCACATAGTCTGTGAGATGCTCATTTGATTTCTATTTTTGTTATGCAATTTGTGAATAAGAGACCTTATCACTAATGTTGATACTGAAATGTGCTAGGAACATGTTAGCTAAAGGATTGAATGTATTGATTGATTGATTTAGTAAACTATAGAACCATTGTAAAGCATAATACTTTAGGCTTTATGTAAAATGCTTGGTAAGTAGCCAATCATTTGGTACATAATTCAAGCATGCTGCATGAAAATCTCTTAGATGTGTCTCTGGATCACCCTTGCCATCATAAAGAGTAAGCTTAGGTTGAAAAAAACCCTATGGCAAGGGTGTGAAAGCAATGTGATGTGCAAATGGTGTATGTAGAAGAACAAAATAATCCAAAGCTTGTGTAAGTCTAATGGCAACTTGTTCAAGATGTAGCACCTTGGATTGAAGAGATCTTATCTCTTACACAAGGGATACCATATCAGGAGATAGGGATGTACTAGCTGTAACTGGTGGCATAGAGGCAAGTTGGGCTGCTATAGGAGGTTATTGAGACATAGTTTTCCCCATAGTGTCATTTTCAACTAGTTGCTTTGTAGGAAAGGAAAACTCAACTTGTTTAGCATTTTTGATTTCCATTAGAGATTGTAATATAAGAGTACAATCTTGAGGTTGTTCTCTGAATCTTTCTCTAAAAATTTAGAGGATCAAATCTTTATTGAGTACAACTTCATTGCCAATAATGGGTGAAAGTGGATCGGTAGTCTAATGTGGTATAACATGAGCATCAGTGTGTATATCATCATTGGTGTTTTCATATTGTTCATTGTTTGAATAATTCTAATTAAAATTGGTGTAATATGAATGTGTATAATCTATAGTTAAAGTTTGAACTAGTTGTGTATCTATAGTATATGGTCAAGTTGAAGGAATCTGGGTGAATTCAGGAGGATTGCCATTAAGTCTTGCACTTCATCTTGAAGGAAGAGATGCAAGGAACATAGGTGGTATAAGGAATAGTATGAAATATTAAACTGATATAATCTAAATAAGGAACTAGAATATGCATAGAAATGATACGAAGCTCCCAAACATGTAAGGTGATACCTCAAGAAGTAAAATAGGAGCTAGTATATGCAACTAGGGATTTTTCAAAAATATTGTTATAAAATACTATGAATTTTTGAATTTGAAATTGAATTTTTGAGCTAAGTATGCAAGGTAAAATTCAAAAAATTATTGGAAAACTACTGGATTTATTGGGACCTAGTAGATGCAACTAGGGTTTTTAGATTTTTTTTTGAAAAGTACTATGAATTTTTGAAATTTGAAGTGATTTTTTGATTTTAATATTCTACTAAAAATTTAGAAAATGATTGGAAAATTACTGGGAGCTAGTTGATGCAACTAGGGTTTGAAATAAATTTATCTTAAATTTTACTACAAAATTTTAAAATTTGAGAGGAATTTTTGATTTTAATATTCAAGAAAAAATTCAAAACTTAATGGGAAAAATTAGCTAGGAATTTACCCTAGGGTTTATAGGGTTTTTATGCAAAATTTTAAGTAAGTCAGGTTCACCAAATGATTTATTATTTTTGAGAAATGAGATGTTTAATTCTTAAATAATAAATGAAACTGCGTAGATAAAATCAATAAATAATATGCAATAATTAAGACACCAATTTTGTGTAAAAATATAGTATTTCTTGCCTTTTCGATAAATAGTAATGATGAAGAGAAAATATGGCTTAGCTTATTCCAAGTTGTTATGGCTGAGACAGAGTCTGATACTAGAGGAACAAGACTAGGACACTATCACAAATTGAGATTTGTAGTTTGTTTCGTGATTGGATAGGACCACCAAAAATAAGACACCTTATTGTCTGATGTTGTAGTCTTGGTCTTACCATTTTTGTCCAAACCGCTCACAGAGATATGATTTTTTTGGGTTTTATTCATAGTGCATGTGTACCAAATTTAATAACTTCACTATCAATAAAACTCCTTATAGAGATGATTCTTTATGTGATTGTGTTTTCTATGCAATTAAATGGAATTTTTAGTAAATAGAGAAAATGGGTTAGTGTGTAAAGGATACATTGGATGCACTTCACACCCCATGTGTGGGAACACTAACTACATAAAAATACTCTGAAGAGGGATCAAGCTATATGTAGTTCTCCCATTGAAGTGCTTGGTGTAATAGTGTGATGAAAATGCAAGTAAATATGAAACTAGGTGTACTTGGAATGACTAGGGACTAGTTTAGAGGTTTGAATATGCTTGAAAGACTATTGGATGGCCATATGTAGAGAATAGGGAGTAATGCTTGAGTAGTCTTGCTTGTATTCTTGCTTCTTTCTTGTAAATGAGTGACAACCATTCTAAATGTACTTTGAATGGCACTTATAGGGGATTTAATGATCGTGGGTTAAATGAATTCACATTAGGCTGACATGAATTAGGATAAAGATCTAGGAGAATATGACCATTTGAACCAAATTTGCACTTGGACAACAGTGCTAGAAACATGACACCCTGAGTTTCAATGTTGTAGTCCAAGTTTGGGTGCTATTATCCTGAGGGCAGAGACTTGGGGGGATGGATTTGACATGGAAAGATTAGCCTAGGTCAGTAAGGTTTCAATTTGGAAGGCTATAGATGATTGGAAAACTATGAAAATATGCTTAAGAGGGTTAAGAGAGCAATCAAAATGGACCTATGGACTGGATGTCATTAACCATACTCAAGTTACCAAATTTTGCATTTTATATGACTATAACCATTCACATTTTACTAGTAGTCTTTGAACTTTATTCCATTAAAGGCTTTAAGAGTTGAACAAAGTTAATTATAGGGGGCCTTGGTGGCTAAAGGAGACTAAAAGAGCTAGGGTTTATCCTATAACTCAACCTTCTCACCATTCCCAAATTGTCATTTGTTGCCTCCCTATAAAAGAATCCTACAACTAGAGATATCTTTTCATAATTTGAAGCCATCACAAGGTCCTTCCTCCTAGAGAAAACTATCTCCATTTCTACATTCTAGATACTTCACCTTGATAATCTAGGTCAAATGCTTGTCCTCATTCATGAATTTCCAACCAAGTTTCATGATGAGGGATTTTTTCATATTTTTAACCCGCTTGAGCCCAAGTCCCCCATTGGCCTTGGGGAGGCATAATTTGTCTCAAGGGATAATAAAGAATCTAAATCTATCTCCCGATCCTCTCCAGAGGAATTTATGCTATATTTGTTCTAATTTGTCCATGAACTTAATGGGAATGTGAAATAGGAACATAAATAACATAGGGATTCTTTGGATAGAGATGTTGAGTAATCAAAATTTCCTTTCCTACATTAATAAGTGAATCTTCCATACTAATAGCTTCTTTTAAATTATTTCCACCAAAGGATTCCACACATCTGACTGCATCTTGCCATTAAAAATAGGCAATCCCAGGTAGGTGGAAGGAAGATTGCTGATTTGGTAGCCTAATATTACTGACAATTTCTTCTAGAGATCGGTTAGGGTATTCAAAAATAAAATGGAGATTTTTTTGAAGTTTAAGCATTGGTTTGAAATAAGATCATATTCCATGAGAATTTTATTAAGAGCCTTGGATTCTGTAACCATAGTTTATCCTAAGAGGACAGGGATAATATTTTAGGAAACTTTTACACTGTTGATGATTCTTTGCGATCTGGTGACCTAAAGGCTTTTGCCAAGGGTCTTAAATAACATGATAAATAGGTAGGGGGATAGAGGATCCCCTTGTCTCAACCCTTTTTTAGCTGAAAATAAATCTTTAGGGGCTCCATTCATCAGAATGGAAAATATTGAAGTAGTTATGCAACTATGGATAAGTCCTCTGAAAGTATATTCAAACCCAAATATTTTAATTGCCTTGTTTAATAAACTCCATGAGACCCTATCAAAGTCTTTATTCATATTTGGATTTAGGAACATACCTTATCTGATGGAATTTGAGACCGAGTGTAGAGATTCATGGGCAATAATAATATCATCAATGATTTTATTCCTAGAGAATAATCACCCTATTGCTCATTAATGAACCTCTATAAAAGGGGTTGTATCCTTATAAAAAGTGTTTTTCAACATCTTGTAAATGGTGGAGGACATGGTGATTGGCATGAAATCCTTTAGATAATTTGCTTTGGGTTTCTTGGGGATTAAGACAAAGAATGTGTTATTCAATTATTTTATAAGAGTGATGGATATGAAGAATTCACACACCACATCCTCCACTTCAACATGGATGATATCCAAAAAAGTTGGAAGGTTAATGAGGGAAGCCATTTGGTTTAGGAGACTTGTTACCTTCCATAGAGAAAACTATCACTTTGACCTCCTATAGGGAAGGGGGCTTGATAAGTTCTAAGTTTTTTTATTGAATTATGATCCTAGGGAGATTTTTCAATAAACTCTCTTCCATGAGTTTGTCTTGTATGCTGCTACCCTTCATTATATTCTTGAAATAATGAATGATCTATTCATTTATATCATCTTCAACTTTCCATTTCCTACCATCTTCCAAGATCAATTTAGATATTTTGTTTGTATTCCTATTTTTGGATGTGGAGTGGTGAAAAAAATTGGTATTTATATCTCCTTCTTTTAACCATATAAATCTCAATTTTTGCTTCCAAAAATCTTCCTCCTTGGCTTTGAGATTGTGATAATTGCTAAGGAGATATTTTTCCAAGGTTGCTAATTTCTCATTGGAACCATTAGGAGAAAATTTTCTCTTCCACCTTCCACTAATCCTCCTTCAAGAATTTATTTTGGTTAAAAATATTTCCAAAGACATCTTTGTTCCAAAATTTCATTTAGATCTTTATGTGATTAACTTATTTACCATAATGAACATGTTAGATCTTAAGAATGGTTCTTTCCACCAATCCTTAATAAACTCATGAAGATCATGATGGTGCATCTACATGATTTCAAATATGAAAGGTTGGTTATTAGATTTAGAAACCTTTTCCACATCAAAGATGTTAGGGTTGTGGTTTGATCTTATCATGGATAAGGAAGATAAGGAAATTGTGTAGTGTATATCCCAATTGAGAGAAACCAAAAATATGTCAAGTATTACCTTGATTAAGTCCTCCCTAATTTTTTTGTTTGACCATATGAATGGCTTACCTTTGATATACACATCCACTAGACTCACTTCTGTAATAAAGTCATTTAAATCATCTATACATTTAGTGAAGTCCATCAGGCCACCCTTCTTCTCTAATAGGGTTAGATGAGAATTTAAATCTCTAACAACCATTCATTTCCAAATTTTGTTAAATCTCCTCAATGTTAATAGATCCTCCTAAAGTTTCTTCCTATCAAGTTTGGAATTTAGGGCATACATATTAGAAAGTATTCATTCTTCATTGTTCATTTTATCCTTGAATAGTACATCAACATGGTTTTTGTTGTGGAATATAGCTTCTCCTTCCAAGTTTTGATAGTTCCACAAGATAACCAACCTACCAAAGGCTCCATTTGAACTCAAACTAATGCAACTACATTTTTTCCATATAGTGTCACTACAATGGTTAAATGAATCTCCAAACATCTTAGTCTATTGAATCAATAGTATAAGAGGATCATTCCTTTTTCATAAGTTCCTTACCACTATATGTTTGTTGGGTTTGTTGAGCCCCCTCACATTCCAGGATATAAATTTCATTTTTTAGTATGGTGAAATGGTTATTAAGGGTTTTTTGGTTACCACTAGCTATCTCATTTGTTTTTCCCTTCTTCTTGACTGATTTAGTAATCTTCTTAGATATTTTGGTACTTCACCCACATTTGTATTCTTTTTTCCTTTTTTGGGTTTGTCATGCATCCATATTCCCTCTTATGTCTTTTGTTCTTGCATTGGGGTTTTTGAGGAGGATCATTATCCCTTTTCCTTATATTTATCTATTGTCTGATCCTTTTGTATTAGAGGTATTTGGCATTCCTTATGTGAGGCCATAAAATCAAACACCCTCACCCACGTTAAGACTTTAGAGAGCTTTTAGGACCCTATCCTTCAATGCTACTGTGTTCCTTCTTGTCTTCATTTTTGGGGCTACTCCATGCTAGGCTAGAACCTTTTTGATTTCTCATAGCCAGTAACTCTTATATGTTATGTGATTATTGGCATTTTGTGGGGGTATTTTGGGGGATATGGTTCATTTCTACTACATTGTTGTAGGAAACCTTTCTTTACACTACCAATTTCATACTTTATGAGATCTTACATGACACACCTAGGATTGTGTCTACCCCTTTAGTCTTTGTTACTTGTTCCTTGGTGGGGGTACATATCTCCTATGTACTTTGTTTGGAACATGGGGCTGAATGTGCATATTGGGGAGGTGATTGCCCCAATCCACATAAATATGTGGGACCTTGAGGGGTCCCTGGTTGGGGACCCTCTACCTTTTTCAATATGGCTACATATTCTACCAAAAGGGTGGGGAGGGTTTTTTTTTTTTGGCCCAAACATGTTTTACAACTTGTGTTAGATAGATCAATTTGGGATAATTTTTTGTTGAATGGATAAGTATACTGCACTTCTTGAAAATAGTTTCAATAATTTCATACTCAATAGCTTGAGTCCACTCTCCATATTTTTCTTTGATCTTGATGGAGTGTAGTAAGGGTTTGTTAGCCAGGATGAAAACATTGAACCTTACCGCAACCATCCTTCTTGATTTCATGATTGGATCAATGAATATGGGTTGGCCAAAGGATCTTTCTATTCCCATGATCACCTCAGGTTCCTAATATTCCAAGGGAAGCTCAGGGAGTTGTACCCAAATGGGAATATCTTCCAAGGTTGAACTACTTAAATTTGTGTTTGCTTTCTATATTCTAATGTTGATATTGGATTTACCCACGAACCATAGTCCTATATATAGGATCTTAAAGCATTTTTCTATAATAGTGAAATTAATAAGTAAGACTTTTTTTAATCAAGAGTGACCACTACCAGTTGATCCTTAGGTATCCAATGTTGTTTTGCCCGTTTTCTAAAAGAGTCAATGTTTGGTCTAAAACTGTTAACTCTAGCCAAACTGGAGTTAGAAATCTTTGCATCAATATTTTCTACAATAGTGTTAGGGACATTGACACATATCTCATTGTTTTCCACTAATGGCTCAAACTCGAAGTTAGATGAGTCCTCACCCAATGGACTTTTACCTAAAACCTGATCTGCCCAAGAAAAGGGGGATTTAGAGTGGTTTGACTAGGGATAGATACACATTGGAGTCAGTTCCTTATGTTAGTGGAATCCTTGAAACATTGGCTCTAGTGACTTCCATGTCCTTTCTAACACTGATCTCACCACCCCATGAACCATCCTTGTCTTCTAATGCATCTTCCTAGTTTATGTGCTTAAAATCTAATTAAAAAAACTAGTTTCTCTCTGCCTCTTCTTCACCTTCAAACTTCTCTCCTCTCTCCATCATAATATTAGGTGCATTAAATTAGGTTTAGAATATATAATTGGTGTACCTTTCTCTAATTTTGTAGTTCTTGTAATTGTTTCCTTGAGTTATGCAAAAAGATTTTTTTCGAGGTTGCAACTATTTATTTGAGTAAATATTGGAGTTATAAACTAAGCACCACTTATTAGTCTTGGATGACTTAGTATAATCATTTGGTAGTTGTTTCTTCTTTTAAGGATGGTGTGAATGGTCATTACCTAGTTTGTAATTCTACTTGGACTACTTAGATTGTGGCTTGTCTTGAGACTTAGAATCTTCCATCTTAGTCTTTAGTTTATCCTTTGTTTTATACTTGTGAGAAAAAAATAGGCTTCTCCAATGGAAGATATATTGAGGAAATCCATATGCGATTGCATATATGGTCTCAAACTTCCTATAATTCAAACCAATATTTTCTCTAATTTCTAAACATTCAGTTTAGACACCAAAGAATGAAATGTGTCTATATATTTTTGCTAAATTGATCATGTCATTGATGTAACTAATATAACTTGATGTAGTGGTCATCATAGTTTCCAAAAATATAATACATTAATTTTAGTGCTTCTAAGAAAACATTTAAAGTATTTACATGTGTGTCTAAGTTAACTTTTTCTTCAAGTTTTAATGTGCAGAGTAGTATTCCCACCATTTACTTACTAATAAAGAAACATTTAAAAGATAAAATTTAATATTTTATTGGTTGGATAAATGATTAACTACATGATATGAACATAGAATGTTAAGCTTGTTATCTATGGCATTGGAAACTCTTTTTCGTTCAAACATAGGTATTTCTAATTGAATTGTACTTTTAGGGTGTTTGGCCACTGAAAGGTTGATGTGAATGAGATGTGTATGAAGTCTAGTCTAAACATACTTCATAAGTTGAGAAAATTGATTGACAATACTTACTCATTCACATGCATGTGGTTCTTCTAATTTTACTTATTTATTAAGTATGTTTGAAGTTGGAGTCTCTATGTTTCATTTGTCTACCATCTGAGAATGTGAAGAAAGGTATCATGAAGGGTCATGAGTATCGATCCAAAACTTCTTGTGATAAGAACATACATAAAAATACAGAATGAATTCAAATACCACCTTGATACCATTGTGAAATGATATGAAGTGTGGATGCTTTAATACACTTAATCCATGTCCTAGGAAGAACCCTAGTGGAAAACCTCATTAAAATAATTAATGGGTTATATGTGGAAGCATATATGAATGATAAAGGTCAAAAGATATATTAGAGTATAACATGATAAAAAATAAGCGACATTTAAGAACAATTACACCAAATGTAGAACTGCAATAGCAAGGCTATATTATGCTAACTTTTGTGCAAGATCTGAGAGACCAGATGTGTGATGTCTACATACTCCTAGTCTATCTTTGTGTCACTAACTTATTACAAATAACATAAGAAGGTATTAATATACAAATGAGGTACATAAAGTGTTGGTTAGATAGTTACAATGGTTGATAAAAATAACTTCATAACCAATTATTGGTCTAATGGCTTTTGTTGATGTTACTATGTGTACAATAATAACAATGTAGGAGATATGTGGTATAGTAGAAGAAGAGTTAGGACTCGTAGTACCAAACACCTGTGTTGAATATGATGTTGAAGTTGTTGGCAATGCAATACAAGTTGTTGAGCAACATTCGGATGCCATGAGTTGAAGTGATGACTTAAATCCTCCTTGATTTGGTTCCTACTAAAGTCTCATACCAAAAGATTGAGAAACTCCTTAGGTATTTTATTTGTGCTAGTTTTGAGCATAGGAAAGGTTTTCACATGATATCCTAGAAGTATTTTTTCCTAACCAAGCAGGCAAGAGTTTGGGCCTACTTGATGTCTCTTTAAATGGACTATATTATGTGAAAATGGATAATCCAAGCTATCGAAGGAGAAGAAGCCTATGAAATTAACATAAGTAAATGTATCTCTTCTAGCATTCCTTATAGGAGAGCTACTTACAAAATGTTAGCCTTAAAAATATTATTATTTTGCGTGCTCTTGTCAAGGTTGAAGGGTCTTTTATTGTCAAGAGAATTTGGAAATTGTGGGAAGCCATCAAGCCTCAACTCTTGTGGAAAGGCAATTACCTCAATGATGGACTCTTCATCAACTAACACTTATTATGGTGGTCCCATTTTAGTAATTTTTATGATGTCCCTTTCATAAAGGTGCCTTAGGTGCATGCTCTCAATATTTTTAGGTGAGGCAAATGCATTATTTAGGATATATACTCTATGTCTTCTTGAGCTCGATTCTCTTGGCTTGAGGCTAAAACCACATTTCATCTTTAAAACAATGACTAGGACTCCTTTCAAGAGGTGGTTGGTGTTGTTCCTACATTGATGTGGTATAAAACTGTGGTAATCTCTTTTCATAAAGATTAGAAGTGGTATGTTGAAATTCTATTCTTTAGATACAATCTTAACAAGAGATATGAATGGCTCTTACCTCAATTACCCATGTATCAAAATCTCAATAAAAAATCTGTAATCCATTGTTCATATTTGGGATAGAATATTCAAACCATTTGAAGTTCTATTTTTAAGCCCAAACTTACTCAATTTTCTTAATGTTTTTTAAATCAAGGGTTACCCTTATATTCACCTTGTACATTTAAGTGTTTCTCATCCCAAATGACCCTTATGTAGCCAAACTCAAAATGTTAAGCAGCTTGTAGTTTCGACCGAATTTCAAACAGCATGCACAAAATAGCTGGTGACACCGAGTACATTCCTGCATTTACAGTCACCCCATTAACAAAGCAGGTGCATCCCTGATGATTTTCTTCATTCTCAATTTCGAATATGTAATTAACCATTTCCTTTTTAAACAATTACTGTTTCCATCACCATGTTTTCTGGATTAAACAGCCGGTACTGCTGCTGTCAGATCATTGAATTTAATGGGATACCTTAACAAATATATTTTAGAATCCATCAAACCACGTAGCACCAAATCCCCATGATTTGAGCATCAAATGACTCCAATTTATTTTCTCTCTCTTTTGCATCTTATCGCTGGCAGTCATAAATTGATAATCAAGAAACGTCGCAGGTTGAACCCAGAACATTCAATTGCCATTGCAACATGCAGATATACAGTTGTATGAATATTTGCTATTGTGCATTTCACAATTTGTGTAAGAAATTAGTTGGGGGTGTGGACCTCAGATGAAAAGCCTTTTCACTTTATTTAAACAATTTACACAACCCATTCGTGCATGAGTTTCACTAAAATAAATGTGTAAAGCCTGTATTTTATTTCTAAGACTGTGCAAGGTATAAGTAGTGCCCCCAAAAAAGCATGGAAGCTTTTTTAGAGTTCGTTTTAATACTTATCATATTGGTGAGCAAGAGGAGCCTTGTCTGGTCTAATGCTTCAGTATATGCAGAGAATGGCATGAAAAAACCAATGGTACCCGCTCTCATAATGTTTGGAGATTCAACTGTGGATCCAGGCAACAATAACAACGTTCTGACTCTTATAAGGAGCAATTTTCCTCCTTATGGCAGAGATTTCTACGATCAAAAGGCCACAGGCAGGTTTTGCAATGGCAAAATTGTTACAGACTATATAGGTACTTAAGTGTATTCTCTGAAAAATGCCTGTGTTCATTGTACTTAAAGAACAATAAGCTTCATATGTGGAAATTAATGGAATTTCTTGTTTGTTTTCAGCATCTTATTTGGAAATAAAGGATCTGTTGCCCGCTTTTTTGGATCCTACCCTGAGCAGCCAAGATCTAATTACTGGAGTGAGTTTTGCTTCGTCAGGGGCAGGATATGACAATGTCACAGCAGAACTTCTGGTAATTTACTCTTCTCTTCTCTACTCTATTGACATTGTGATTGCATAGAAGAAGTTTTTAACTTGGTGCCTGCTGCCTGCATCAATATTTCAGTTTGTAACACCTCTTTGGAAACAAGTGGAGTACTTCAAATTTTATGCGAAGAAAATGAGGGGTCTGGTAGGAGAAGAAAAGGCAACCCATATTTTATCAGAGGCAATATATGGCATAAGCATGGGTAGCAACGATTGGGTCGACAATTACTTTCTCAATCCAATCCGAATGGAACAATACACTGTTTCACAATATCAGGATTTTCTCCTTGGAATAGGTTCTAATTTTATCCAGGTATCCAATCATCCATGCCAATAATACCATTCAGATGGGTTGTGAAGATAAGAAGTAGGCAGATCATTTCAAAAACTAAAAGCATAGAATAATAACAAGTGTGAAGCCATCCATTCATTTATTTACAGGAGATGTACAGTTTGGGCGCTAGAAGAATTGCATGGATAGGAATTCCTCCTCTGGGATGCTTGCCCACAGTGAGAACACTGGAAGGAGTAGTACACAGGCAACGCCGATGCATGCGGGAATACAATGAAGCTTCCATGGGATTCAATAAGAAGCTGATGTCAGTTGTAGACAAAATGAAAAGAGAGCTAGCGGGAGTTAAGATCGTATATGGTGACATTTACAGCATTCTATTTGACATCATACACCACCCTTATAAATATGGTAATGATTATGATTACCATTTAGTATTTAAGAGTAATGATCCAGTGCAGTGCAGGAAGTGTTTAAGTCGATTCTAACATGGTGGGTTGGCACTGGCAGGATTTGAGGAAGCGAGAGATGGGTGTTGTGGGACGGGGCTGATGGAAGTGGCAGTGTTGTGTAACAGAAACACCCCATTTACATGCACAGATGCTTCCAAATATGTATTCTGGGATAGTTTTCACCCGACCCAAAATGTTTACAACATCATTGCAAATGATTTGCTTCGCCGAATGTTGCCTCAACTCCTTTAAATATTTAACTATGCAATGCATTTGGGTTTTCCATAACCTCAGTTTTGGGTCATATATTGGCTCCTTTTTTTAATAGAATCTTTATACACATTTACAAAAAATTAAATAGTCGTATTATTTATATTAGATTTTTTATTGAAAAGTACATTTATATTAATTTATGAAAAAAAAATTATAGTATAATGTTATTTATAAAAAAAAAAATGGGTGGAAAAGTTGTACCCTGAATGCTAAACCGAGTTAAGAGAGTCTGAGAAGAAACAAAAGTCCAATAAAGTCACAACCCGACTAATAACTATAGTTAAACTAACTTAAGTGCACACCAATAAAAAAAAGGGAATTAAATATAACAAACAATAAGGAAATAACTAAGCAATAGTTGCGAACATGGTGACCAATATAGGAGGCAAAGGCGAAGGGTCCCACGGCTTTCCTTCCCAACCATCTTGGACTGAGGGATCTTCATCAATTGGGAGGGGGTCTCAACCATCAGCATGCTAGTTAGTTTTAGAATCATACTGCACTTGAGAATCCTGGCAAGGAGGAGAGATGACTAACACCAACTGTAGAAATTTATCTTACGGAGGGAGTTTCCACCCGCCCACCACCACTATCTCTGTTGAATATGTCAAATCCTCTGGGAGGAGATGGCCAATGAGATCAAGGAGAGGAACTCCTTCAACTTTGAGACCTCCAGTTGTGAGAGTGGTGGTGCTTCCCCCTACACCCACAACCCCCAGGAGGGGAGTGGTGAGGAGGGGGATCTACAAGCTCATGGCTGACCACACAGAGTATTCCCCCAATAGTCCAAGAGGAGCTATAGATGATGAAGATTGAGCTGGACCTTATCTATTTGACTATGATTCTGAAGGGTGATGTTAACAATCACAACAACTTTATTAGTTATATACTTTCTTTTCCATAATTTCATTATTAAAACATGATTGATTTCTGGATTTTTAAATCTGAAACAAAATATCAATACGAAAAATCTACTAGAATCTATTATATCTTATAAGTAACATGGCAAAGTCCCTTAGGAGAACCATTTTCTAAGTGAACATTTCAGGCTTGAAGGGTTTGAAAAAGGTATGAATCCATCTCCAAGCTGGCTGGGCATGAGGACAAAACCAAAAGAGATGCTTGATTGTTTTTAGGTGATGACAAGTCGCGAAAGTGGGATTTAAAACCCCCATGTGCGTGAGTCTATTCCCCATGGGTAGGAAATGAGCTTTTTTAGGTTCAATACAGGTTGCCCAAATACCATCAAATCTCTAGGCCCAGACCTAATGGAGGGATTGGAGACACCAACCATTGAGACCATCGATGGTTGAGGGCATCTGGGTCAATATGCTGAAGAGCCAAAAAATTGTAACCCAACCGAGGAGAGTATCAAAAAAATGGTGTGGCTATAGGCTAAGACTAGTCCTTCTACCATGATATGAGAGAGGAAACCCTAATTTTGTGCAAGTATTCATCAGGTTTGGAACTCTATAATTCATAAATGGATTCTGCATCTTCATTATTAAGATGGAAATTGAATTTTAGCATGGCCAAGGAAGTCAATACCTAGAGTTATTACAAAATAGATCAACAACTATGAGAATACCTTAAATAGCTTCAAGCTTTTGATGTAGGGAACCATGGAAAAGGGGACATTGTGGAAGTTCATTTGGGTAGACCACCATAATGATTGAAAATTTAGAGAAAGATCATTTATAAACCCATCTCCCACCCAAATGAGGTGGGGTTTGAGCTTTTCTCAAGACTTCCAAATACTTTGCATGATACAATTTCCCCTACTTTGATTGTCATTAGAAAGATAAGTGCATTGTGAAAGCTAATGCCTTGCCAGGGTTTTATGTTGAGCAGACAACCTTGAGAAATGTAGTGCCTTAATAGAATTTTCTAGGCTTCATCTCGTTCCAAGATTTTGATGATCCATTTAACCCCAAGCGTGAACCCCTGAATCTTTATTTCTATGAGCCCAACCTACCAACTTATTTATATCGACAATAGATAGACCAAGAGACTTGATGAAAAACCTAGTGCCCCTTAGAATTGGCCTAGAGAACGTATTGCAGAAGATTTTCAAGCTTCACATAAAAGGCATTGGAAGGATCCTAATAAGACAAATATTAAATATGAGTAATAATGAGCACCTTAGAACACATCTAGAATTTACTAGCCAAAGTCAAAGGCTTAGTGATCCAAAAGAAGTTTTTTTTTCTCAACTCTTTGAACCACATAAGATCACAATTCTACAAGAGAGGCTCTGAAAGAAAATGGAATGCCTAAGAATTTAAAATGGACCCAAAGAAGGATCCATTGCCACATATATCCCTACAACCAAAGAGGTTTGGGTGACAAAGATTGACAAAAGCACTAAGTCTTACACCATTAAATGGATGATTCATATGCATATCTAAACATTCCATGGCATATTTGATATAGTCTTCATCCTTTGATAGAATGAAGAAGGAATAATCAGTAAAGTGCCCATTAATTAACTGGTGATCTGAATTAGGAAGAGATACCCCCTTGACTAGACCCTTGGAAGCATAATTGGCCAATAAATAACTAAAACCTTTAGCAACCAAAACATAAGGCACAAGAGCAAGGGGACAACCCTATCTAATGGATTTGTGGAGCTTAAAGTGTTGAGATTTAGATCCATTAATGGTGATATAGGCCCCAACATATTGAAACAACATATTGAGGGTGTGAACAAACTTGGGACCAAACCCTAGAGCCTATAACATAGTTATTATAAAAGGCCACTCAATCCAATCATAGGCTTTCTCAAAATCAATCTTGATGAACAATGCCTTCTAGTTAGATATTCTAGCCCATTCCATACCTTTCCAAATGAAAATAACATTATCTAGAATATATCTATGTTGAATGAAATCAATTTTCTCACTTCACACAATTAAGGGAAGTAAGTGTTTGATTCAGAGAGCTAATACTTTAGCTATGATTTTGTAGGAAACATTGAGCAAAGTGATGGGTCTCCAGTTGGTAATTACCTCAGGGTCCCCTACCTTGGTAATGAATTTGATGTTTCCTTGATTGATGAGATGACCTAAAGATTTTGTCAAGAAAACTTCAAAATAGACTCTATGAAGAACAGGTCCAACTGTGTCCCACAGGGTTTGATAAAATTCATAGATAAAGCCATCAATACCTGAGATTTTATCAAAGGCCATCTGCATAACAACTTCCTTAAGATCACTGATATTGAGAGGTGTATTAAAAAAAAACTATTTTTTCTTCTAAGAGTTTACAGGGGGCCACAACAAGACATTGTGATCTACGCAACAATTCAGGTGATAATTTGGGTGACAGTTCCACCCTAATTGATGACAAAACTTCTAGAAGCCATAACTTTTGCGCCATAGCTCCAATTGACTCACCATTTGAACTGTTGGAAAGATAAGAATAAGGAGAACATCATGAGATGGTATTGATCTCTATTTGATGGATTTTGAACATTGAAAACCAAATGTAAGTGCCCCAAATTTCAATTTTACTAGTGCAGTCTACAAATAGTAAGTTTCTAAAAATAATAATTCCTTGAATTCTATATTATTTTAAAGTGTGGAAGTCAAAAGACTTAATCTCACTCAATATTGGTGACCTTCCACATCCTTCCACTACTTTAAAAATGTGTATAAATTAATATGTAACTCAAAATGGAAAATCAGACATCTCTTCCCAGAGATAAGCATATAGTTGTATTGTGATCTTGAGTAATAATACATCTCTTCTCAGAGAATTCATTATTACTATGTTATTTCTATGTTCTTGAAATATTTATAAACTATAAATTATAAGTTTTAGATCAGTGGTATCAGAGTGGTTTGTCTTGAGAGTGTATGAACTCGAGGATGAGGTCAGGCTACAAAAAGCTTGGGTGGAAAACAACAGAGCTTTCAAACTATCCACCTATTCGATCCAAATGACTTCAAATGGTAGATGACATCAAGACATTTGATCCTTTTAAGGAAATGGTGAATGAATCCCTCCAATGAAAATAAGCATAGATGATGCAATAATTTGACCAAAGTCTTTAACAACTCCCGATGGGAAATTTTGGCTCCTCAGCTGCACTTCCTGGCTCCTCATTCATGGAACATCCTTTCAGTGCCCCAACACCCTTCAAGGTTCAAGTGAATTTTTATATTCCTACATTTGAAGGAAAAATCAATGCTGATGCAGTAGAAAATTGGTTAGATCAATTGTCTTCCTACTTCTTTGTAAATAAATTCACTGATGGAGAAAATATCACTTTTGCTCTTTTGAAAGCATCATTGCCCATGAAAAACTAGTGGGAAGTGTACAAAAATAGGTTTAGTGTAGATGACATTGGCCTTGAGGTGGAACCTACCTGGGATGATTTCATGGAAGTGGTGAAAAAAGAATACTATCCCATTGGAGCATATGATGATTTGTACATACAGTGGCAACAACTTCACCAAGGTAATGACCAATCTGTTCAAGATTACATAGAAAATTTTCATTCTTTGTCTACAAGATTGGGCATCTAAGAAAGTGAGAAATGTAAGACTCTAAAATATCATGGTGGACTACAATGGTACATACGGGGGGAAATAGAACTCTTCAATTTGAAAACTCTCGGTGAGGCATACAACTTCACAGTGAAGATTGAGCAGAAGCATGACAAAAAGAACATGAAGAGTCAGCCCTCAAAATAGAAAAATGACAAGGAAGGTCAAACACGAGGCAAAAATTGGAAGAAAAAGGAGTTTCAAGATAAGAAACCCCAGAAGGGGAAGGGTGGAAAATGGTGTAATTACCATAAAACTGGAACTCACTCCAAAGAAGAATGTTGAGCCATCAAGTCACTACTTTCTGAGTCACAATACTTGACATCTACTACTCTATCTCATACATGACCCATAGTCGAAGAGGATGAAGAAGAAATTGTAGATGTTGAGCCCAAAACCATCGTTACTTCATCATAGACCCATGAGGAAAGGCCAGATGACAAGGAAAGATTTTTTCACTCTAAATTATGGGTAAAAGGTAAGCCTTTGCATTTCATTCTTGATAGTGGGAGTCAAAAGAATTTAATCTCTAATAAAGTTATGAAAAATCTAAATCTATCCATGAAGCCTCATCCAAAGCTATATGGTATTGGATGGTTGAGCCCAGGGAGAGACCTCTGTGTCACCCATCAGTGTCTTCTTTTATATACAGTAAAACCTTTCCAAGATTAAGTCTTGTGTGATGTGGTCAATCTAGATGTTTGTGATGCACTCCTTAGTCAACCATTCATGTATGAGTGACATGGCATTTATGAATCAAAAAATTGAATAATCACCCTCACTCTTGGAACATGGCACTATAGGGTACCAGAGGTACCACCTCCCACATATGTCTCCCTGATTAGTGCTAAGCAATGCAAGAGATTGGTGGAGAAGACAAATCAATTTGTTCTCATGGTGGTCAAACCATAGAAATCGAAGAAGGTTGATGTTGCAGTCCTAACTACACAATCAACATAATAAAAAAAGTAGATAAGATGAATCACATGAGAATATGATGACTTATTCAAGTCACTCACAGGAGTTACACTACATTGCCAGGTAAAAAATTCTATTGATTTGATCCTAGGATCACCTTTGCCTAACAGTCCTATGTATCGTAGTTCAGTTTTGGAGAATGATGAGATAAAAAGATAGATTTAATAATTGATCCAAAAAGGTCACATCAGGCCAAGATCTTTACCCTATGGTAATCCAATTGTCTTAGCACCAAAGAAAGATGGAACATGGAGGCTTTGCATTAACTATCGAGCCCTGAATAAAATCACTGTGAAGAATTGCTACACTCTCCCCAGGATTGATGACCTACTAGACCCAATCTATGGTGTGAAGTTATTCACCAAAATTGATCTCAAATCTAGCAATCACCAAATTCCCATCGATCCCACCGATGTCTGGAAGATTGCATTCAAATCTAAGGAAGGGCTCTTTGAATGGTTGGTTATGCCTTTTGGCTTAACTAACACACCTACAACCTTCATGATGATGATGGATGACATCTTACGACCCTTACCAAATCATTCATGGTTTTCTACCTAGATGACATACTCATCTATAGCAGAACATGGGAGGAACATTTGCAACATGTTTGTAAGGTGCTTCAAACTCTTCAGGAGCACAAGTTGTATGCAAATCTTGACAAATGCACATTTGGGATGACAACAATTTAGTACCTCAGGTATGTTGTGAATGAGGAAGGGGTCCATGTTGATCCATAAAAGATTCAAGTTATTCAATAATGTCCCACACCAAGGACCCTCAGAGAACTTTGCAACTTCTTGGGTCTTGCAAATTTCTATCGCAAGTTTGTTCTTGGATTTTCACATGTTTCTTGGTCACTAACCCAAGTGACTAAAGGAGGAGATAAATATACATTTTAGTGGGGTGAAATACAACAAAGGGAATTTGAGAATTTGAATAATAGACTTTGCTTAGCCCCTATTCTTGCCTTGCCAAATTTGCATCAACCTTTTGAGTTGATGACATATGCATCTGAATATGCTATGGGAGCTATCATCATGCAACATGGCCATCCTGTTGCATATCACAGTGAAAATTTCACTGATATAGTTAGGAAATATCTGACACATGATAAAGAGCTCTATGCTATTGTGGAAGCCTACAAATAATGGAAATACTACATCTTTGGGAAAGAGACGATCATCCACATTAACCACAAACCATTGGAATTCATCCAGACACATAGAAAACTATGAAATGAGAGGCACCAAAAGTGGGCCACATATCTTCAATAATTCCTTCTAATCATCAAACACAAAAAGGAGAGCTCAAATACAATTACATATTATCTAATCCACCCACCAATTACTGCACTCACAATAGTTCTTGACCTGTGCGAACATGAGACTGCCACTTGGGGTGCCCTATATGAAGTAGATCATACCTTTGCTGATACATATCAGGTGCATCAAAAAGGTAAACATTTTTTTGATTTATATTTGAAATATAATGTCCTTTGTCATATGGGGCACATCTACGTTCTAGCTGTAGAGCAATAGAAGATGATATGGGAAGCACATTTCAGTAAGATAGCTAGACACTTTGGTATAGAAAAGACATTGGTAGTTCTTCAAAAACACTTCTACTGGCCCCATATGCAAAAATATGTGGAAATATATCTCAAATATTACACCCCATGTGAAATAGCCAAGCCAAAAAATAAGAAGAAAGGATTGTACATGCCATTGCTAGAACCAACCAGGCCTTGGGAATCTATCTCAATGGATTTTCTCTCAGGTTTGCCCACTTCAAAACATGGTAAGGACTGCATTTTTGTGGTAGTTGATCATTTTTCAAAAATGGCTGTCATGATTGATTATAATAAAAATATATCTATTGAAGAAACTGCTCAACTATATTTTATTCATGTATGGCTCCATTTTGGTCTCCCTAAGTCCATTGTCTCAAATCGAGATAGCAGGTCCCTCAACATCTTCTGGTCTACTCTATGGAAGATGATGGATACCAAGCTGATGAAGTCCAAATCCTTCCATCCATGGACTGATGGTCAGATAGAGGTGGTGAACCACTTGATTATTCACATGATTTAGATGTATCACTCCAAACATCCATGCACATGGGATGAGGGGCTTCTTTTCATACAACATGGATACAATCGAGCCCTGTAGAGCTCGACCAAACACAGTCCATTCCTAGTATGATTTGGGTTCCAAACCATGGCACCAATTAATATAGCCATTCCATTCTCCACCATGGAATACACACCTCATGGAAGATCTGAGGTAGCAAAAGCAACAAAGTTTATTGAACAAATGCAACACATCCAACAACAAGTTGATGACATCCTGCAGAAGATGAATTAGAAGTATAAGCAATGCCATGATAAACATAGGATTGCACACCATTTTGATGTGGCTGACAAGGTTTGTTTGTGGCTTCATAAGGAATGAATTGTAGGCTCACATAGAAAAATTCAGCCTCTGTAATATGGTCCCTACACCATCACCAGAAAAGTTGGAGAAAATGCTTTTGAGTTGAACCTACTAGCCTACCTTGGTCTGCATCCAATATTCAATGTGGAGTTCCTCAAACCATATCATCCACCTCTATTAGACACTTCAGTCATAGTAGAACAACTAGACATTGATGATCTTGATCCATAGAGTTTTGCTTCAGTTGAGAATGATCAGATTGTGGACACCTGGATGAAGACAACAAGAGGACGCTCTATTCTGCTTTATCAAGTGGTCAAAAGGGGCCAACTTAGCCACCAAGGTGAGTGGCTCATAGAGAATCAAATCAAGACACAACTACCACAACTAATGAGGAACATTGACGCAATGGGGACCATTACTTTTCAAGGAGGGAGGAATTATCTAGGCAACAATTTTGGCGATAATTCAGGTGACAGCTTCACCCCAATTGATGATGGAACTTTTGGGAGCAATAAATTTGCATCGTAGCTCCAATTGACTCGTCATTTGAACTGTTGGAAAGATAAGAATGAGGATAATGTCATGAGATGGCATTGAGATATGTTCAATGAATTTTGACCCTCATAAACCTAATGAAAGTGCCCCAAATTTCAATTTTAGTAGTGTAGTCTAAAAATAGTAATTCCTCGAATTCTGTATTGTTTTAAAGCATGGAAGTTGAACCACTTAATTTCCCTTGAGATTGGTGACCTTACACATCCTCCCCTAATTTAAAAATTGTTATAAATGAAGATTTAACTTGAAATGGAAAATTAGACATCTCTTCCAAGAGATAAGCATATAGTTGTATTGTGATCTTGAGTAATATTACATCTCTTCTTAGAGAATTCATTGTTACTATGTTATTTCTATGTTCTTGAAATATTTATCAACCAGAACTTCTAAGTTTTGGATCACATTGAGAGAGGACAAAATCACGAGTAGGAGATGATGGTTTCATTACAAAGGCACCATGGTAGTGATGCACAAAGGCTTAGAGGATATCAGGTAGTTTGGTAAGCCTTTTTGAAGCACTTCTAATGGCTTTAATTTTGTTAGTGGCTTGTTTTGATTGAAGGAGAGTAAAAAACTCCTTGGTCATTTTGTCTCCTACCTTCATCTAATGCATCCTTACTTGGAGTTAAGCTCCTCTAGCCTTATAGGCCTCTACAACCTAGAGTTTATGTCTCCACATGGTAACGTGAGTCTATAAATGAGGGTTTAAAGGTAAAACTTATAATTCTTGTGAAAACCTACGGTATTCATAGTTTATATCATTATGAATGTGTTTCCTAAAAAGATCTACTTGTTTGCCATAGATCTAGAGAAAGGAAGTGGTACAAGATATAACATTATACCACCACTCAATCCATCCAATTTCCCCTATGGATCTGGAAGCTAGGTCTAAATCCTGATGATATACTCAATAGTCCACTCATGCTTGAGATGGGTAATGTTGAGGTAAAGATGGGAACCCTTGGGTTTAAATTTAGGAGAGGTCCATTCTATATAGAAACAAATGGGATGATGGTCAGATAAGAAAGAGCTTATAATGAAAGACACATGCCAATGATGAATAAGAGTGAAGAAGAAAAGATCTTGCTCAATAAGCAGGGTACGATCAAGACGTTTGAGGAATCGATCTTCTCCTTAATGAAAGTTTGGCTATGTGAACCATAGAGAATCTGAATCTCTCCTTATACAATGGTTTGGATTGAAGATCCCAAGTTTATTTGGCACGTGAAACCAAGCTTCTCATTCTTCTACACACCATCTCATGGGAAGGCAACCTTCTTTGTCTTCCACATATTCGATCATGTTGTGGTTACCATAAATAATCTAATGTGCATATAAAAGGGAACCAAAACACCATCTCTAGAGTAAGTTGCATTCCAAAACATCATTAGAGGCATACAAGTTGACAAGGCCAATGATGTGATTATCAAAGTCAAAAGGAGTCTAGACCACTTGGTGGTTGAGGTCAGAACCCCAGGAAATGATATTTTAAGGTAGGTCAAGTGTCATTAGGGTGGTAACTCCCCCATGAGAATACTTATGATAGGTATCATGATAAAGGGCCCCAAGCCAAATAGTGAAAACTACAGATTGAAGCAAAAAGCCAAAATTTTTGACTTCTTGCATGCATAAAAATTTCATTTGAGCAAAATGATGATAATTGTTCTTGACCATATACTTAGGAGTCGGATCAGTGAGTCCTCTAAAATTACAAGAATAAACTATCATTGGGAAATGTCTAAATTCATATCATTTCCCTCAGAGAGGTCAAAGAGGGCTACAAACTGATTAAAAGCCAAGCCCAAAAGAGAAAATTATCCAAGCTTGAAGAGTAAGTCTAGCCATCCTCATTTGGTCTATCTGAAAGGAAATAAATCAACATATCTTTGAAAATAAAAAAAGGTCATTATCTAGGGTGCTTCAAGAGATAGAAATATCTATTTCAAAAGTAGGTTCAACCCACGCTAAATGCAAAAAGGGTCTGATCTGAAGCTAGGATTTAAAAATGAGTGGTAGATGGAAGATGCTAAAAATTCCCCCCATTAATGGTTCGATATTATGTAAGTCTGATAATATAAAAAGTAGATCAGATGCTAGTTGGGAGCCTCCTCCTCTAGGATGGTTTAAACTCAACTTCGATGGAGCTTTTAGAGGAAATCCTATGTCTTTTGAGGTAGGGTGGGTGCTAAAATATTGCAATGGCTCTTTAATCAGAGCTTCCTTGATCAAACTCTTGGATGACACCAATAATGAAACAAAGGCTTAAGCACCTTTTGTTTGGCACATAATCCTCATTTGTAGAGGGAGAGGGACTATGTGAGTGATGCATAATACCCTTATGGTTGAGGGTTACAATCCCCTAATATGAATTTGAATTATTCACCCCTGAAGGGGGCTATGATAAAGGAATTATAAGAGTATGAGATGGGGAAGACAAACTGGGTGACCACTTATGGGGATCAAGAGAAGGGAGGTGGGGGTTTAACTTGTGATAACATGGGGGATTTATTGATAAGGGATGAGGAACTTTTCCCCCATGAGGGCCAGTATATAGCTAGCTGAGGTCTAACATTGCCATGGGAAGTATAATTTTTACTATTAGAAATTGTAGTCCACGTATTAGAGGGTTGGGGTTTTGCCTTAGACCTAGTTTTGTCTTGAGTGATTAAAGGAGTGGGGACTATTAGAGGACATTCTCTAATTATGTGGTCTAAAGCCTATCACCATAAATAGTTTGAGAGGTTAATATAGAGCACACGTTGAGAGAATCTATTATTGCTTACCTGAATATTGATGGATTTTTTAAGATCTTTGGTGAGGTTTATTTCAACACAGACACTTCTTTGAGGTTGGACTGCATAAAACTTTGGTTGCTTGTGGTAGATAAAGTGGCCTAGAGGTTTGATAAGTTGGTCAACAAAATTATACAAATAAATAGGTAAGCCTAGAAATTCTACCTATATTGGGATTTTAAGCTTAGCTTGTTTTGAGACTTAAAAATATCAGGTCCAATGAAAAAAATAACCAGAGTATTGAAAATAAACCATGGACCATGGTTAATAATATATTTTTAATGTTCAAGGTTTGTAAAACAAGACAAAAAGAAACCCTTAGTGAGGTATTGGAATCCTTATAGTTTCATCCCATGGCTTTGCCAATGGTTGTGAACCCATTGTTTCAAAAGGCTCACTAGAGGAACTTGACTCATAAAGTAAGCAAGTAGGATAATTTTTTTAAAATAATGATAGGTTTTATTAAACTCTGGTAAATCCAGAACCAAATTTAGTAGAGGGGTATCTGAGTTAGAATCAATACCTTATGGTAGACCATCGAGACAAACTTTTGATCTTGTTTCAGTGCCATGGGTTATCTAGTTCCTACTGGTGATACTTGCATTAAATGATGCAGAAGGGGTGGCAATGGCCATTTAATATAGGAAAGGTGAAAAACCCATCTAAAGGATGGATGGAAACCCTAAATCAGTGCAATAAATGTACTGTAACAACAAGAGTAACTCCCTCTTAGATCAACGATGTGAATCAGGGAGAAACCCTGAAAGCCCACAGACATAAGTGCTTCGTATAGCTCTCTCCTCTCTTTATGATAGATTGTAATTAGAACCATTTGAAGATGGAAATTTTATTTTTTTAATTATTGTACGAGTTAAAAGATTAATATTAAAATATTTTATATACGGACAATTTCCTAGAAAAAATTAAAATAATGTTGAATTAATTTTTTTATTGATAATAATTTTAAAATTTATTTTTTTAAAAAACTTTAGTCATGGGTAAAAAAATTAAAAAGTAAAAATCTTAAAATAATAATTCATTTTTATTCTCTTACTTACAAATGCTAAGAACAAATTGAATGCAGACTTATTTTATATATAGATAACGAGGCTCCTTCATCCTAAATTCAGAATGGACTTCACGTCTCTATTAAAAAAAGTCGTTATCTTAGTCAAAAAACCTTTATATCTCTATTTTAAAAAAGTCATTATCTTAAACAAAAAGCTAAAATTCTGAACAAAATAACTCAATTAAAAGATTTGGAAGTTCAAAAGATCAAAAATAAAAAAAAATAATAATAATACTTTGTATTTTATATTTTATATATCATTGTTTTCATAAAAATATAAATAATTTAAATAATATATTTTTAATTAACAATTGATCATGATTGATGATCTCGAATTAAAAATAAATATATAATAATTAAAAAAAAGATTTAATATTTTTTTAATATTTAAGTCACCATACTTAACTATTTTATTTTACAATTTAAATACTATAATTTTATTTTATTTGGAACATTGAAAGGTTGTTTCTACTTATTTATTTTATATTTAAAATTTATCTTTTAGTATTAGAATATATAAAAAATTAATTTTATATATATATATATATATATATATATATATATATATATATAGTTACTGACTTGTTATACACATTTATCAAAAATTTAAATAATCATATTATTTACATTAAAACTATTTGAAGATAGAAATTTATTATTTATTATTGTACAAGTTAAAAAATTAATATTAAAATATTTTATATAATAATAATCTCTCAAAACTATAAAATAATGTTAAATTAATCTTTTTATTAATAATAATTTTAAATTTTATTTTTTCCAAAAACTTTAACCATAGAAAAAAATCTGAAAAATAAAATATTAAAATAATAAATCATTGTTACTCTCTTACAAATGCTTAAAAGAAATTAAATGCAAAGACTTATTTTTTATATAGATAATGAGATTCTTTCATCCCAAATTCAGAATGGATTATATGGTTCTATTTTTATTTTATTTTTTAAAAAGCATTCTCCCAACCAAAAAGCCAAAATTCTGAACAAAACAACCCAATTAAAATTTAAAAGGAAAAAAAAACTGCCAAATACCTCAGCAATTTGAATTGTCCACTTGACTTTGGACACTATGACGAAATCATTTGGAAGACAAAGAATTTAAGATTTGGGGAATCATTTTGCATATTTTCTTTTCCCAATATAAGATCTAGGGAATCATTTTGAAGACAAAGAATTTAGACCCTTGAGACCCTGTAAGTAAAACTTAAAAAGAGTTCTAGTATCTTAGAATCACCACTAGCCTTTATTTCAGTCATTTATGTGAGTTTAGTACATTTTAATGTATGGATATAATTTCATTTAAATAGATTGATATTGTTATTATGCTTCTAATCTCCTTTTTAAATGGTATTGTATAATCTCAACAATTTTCCTTTCTCCTCTTTTAAATGGATAAGAGCAAATACTTCTTTTCTTTTTCTTTTTTTTAATATTGATTATAATCATTAGAATTTAATATTTATATTAATTTTATTTTTAAATTTGAGTTTAATATTTATATTAATTATATTATTAAATTTGAATTCAAAATCATTTATAAATAGATAGAGTGGTTCTAATTCATTTACATAAATAAGAATTATTAATTAGACATCTACCATTAAGCACATTTTTGTTATATAAGAGGTGCATTTTGTTACTCTAAGGTTCGTCATAATTTTATTGTTCTATTAGATGGGATCTGATTATTGTAAGGTTAGTTAGTGGACACTAGCCACCTACGTTATTACACAAGTCCTTAATCTATTTTCTATGACAGTCTAGGTCATAGATTCAACTATTACAAGTAAACATGAGTCACAATGTATAAATTGAGGAAAAGGAAACAAAGAGAAGGATAAGGCAAGTGAACAAAAAGTCATATTTTTAATTTGCATACTTTATCGAGAGAGAAATTTCCACTCTAAGTACTTACTAGAAGAAAATTGTATAGTCCTGATAAACTTGTATGATCAAATCCAGATTTTTATGTAATAGTCATCACAAATCTAATTGTATGTTTCCACATTCAAATTTCTGCAACGTGTCTTTTACAATATTATACACATCATATACTATTTCTATCCCTATATATATAGTGTATTTTTGTTTTATTTATCAAATCAATATTATTCTTATACTATAAATGTATTAGTTTATTTAATTATTAATGTATTTGTATTACATTTTGGTGAAACCACACTATCTTATGCTTATTTAGGGTTAATTATGTTGAATCCACATTGCCTCATACCTCTTGATACTTATTTTTATTAAATGTTCAAAGATATGAATTCTTAGCTTTAGATTGTATGCTCGATTTTCTACATTTCAAAATATAGATCATTCCAATTACTAAAAATTTCTTTAAATCTTAGTTTTTTGAATTCATCTAGTATTTTTTCATATGATACCAGAATTAAATAATTTTGAAACCCAAATTATAAAAAAAATGTTGGACTTAGTAAAAAAACTACTTCATATTACTCACAAACCTCAATCCAGATCTAATTTAGGATTAAAAGATAAAATTGAATCCACAATTCTATAATAGTTCTAATATAAAAGTTCCGTTAGAAAATGATATGAAAGAGAATGATATACATTTGTAAAATAATGTGTTTTCAAATGGTGATATGTCTTCTATAAGTGAAATACCCTTTTTTGGATAATAGTTATATTTAAGTGATTCTGACAATGATAATATTAAGAATAATTAGCTTTTTACATCTCAAGAGGCCTTAATCACACTTCTTATTTCCCAATCTGAGAATTTTTTATTCAAAACCCTTCTAAGAGATTCAAAGATTGATGAATATTTTGAACACGTGTCAGCTTGGCCATTCCTAATCACTTCAAAATCATCCATTTTCTTCTCTAAATTCTTAAAAGCCTCCAATTTATTCTCAAAAAAATTAAAATCCTCTAATTTTTCAAAATCTTCCATTTTTTTCTCAAATTTATTAAAATCCTTCATTTTATTCTCTAATATCTTAAAATAATCCAAAATATTTACAAAATATATCATCACCACCTCCAGTTCCACAAACTAATTTCATCTACCAACACAATTCTAACATTTTATCTAGCTACTACCACACTAGGCACTTCTAAAATCAATTGTATAAATATTTTCCTCTAATAAACTATATTACTTCTCCACCTATTTATTCTACTTCATCTACTTTAGATTCATTTAAAGTTTTGAAATGAAAATTATGATGCACACCCTTCATAGCATGAAAAATCAAATAAAAAATATTTATCTAAGGTTGAATAAAAGTACCAAAAAGGTCACTTTAAATGATGTTTTTAAAAATCCTCCACAACTCAAAAAAAATCACTTCTTTTTTGAACTTCATATTGATCATTGATAAATTGATGGTGTAATAAATAACTCATACACTATTGTATGCTTTAAAATGCACTCTATAAATTATATTTTATAATTATGATTATATATCACTTTAATCTTATACACTTGGTAAACTTAGACCTTGGCTATTCCTCTTATTTCTCTACCTTTCTCGCTTCTATGAGTCTCACATATGCTCTATCTTTTTGCCCCTTATCCTATATCTCTTAGTCTGACTAGTATTATATTGATGACCTAAGTCTTCTATCTTGCCTAAAATACTTAAAATATATTTATCTTTCATCTCTAGAAGTTCTGAACTAGTACCTACTCTCATTTTCCTTGGACATTAATGTTTGGTTCAAATACTAACATTGACTATTGTCCTATCTTGACACAAGTGTCCAAAGCCCTAAATTCATATAATTTGCAAATGAAATGTATCCTAATCATTGGCCTAAGTGTTTTTATTCAAGCTATTACTCTAAAGGGATTGATATAAATATAAGATTAACCCTCATTCATTCTTTACCTGGATAACACCTATAGATACCTAAAAAAAGATCAAAGAGACTAAGGCACTTATGGGTAAGTGCACAGATTTGGGGGATAATTTCGTGTAAATTTAACATAACATGATCATGTTAATTAATAACATGATCACATTATTTAATTAACATGATTGTGTTACTTAAGTCTAGGCTCAGGATTATCAAGCCATAACATGATCACATTAATAACGTGATCATGTTCCTTATGTAATAAAAAAATAAATATTGAAACCAGAATGCAAAATTATTCATTTTATGTTCATGTTTCCTCCTCCTCTATATGTTCATGATTGCATTTTGTTGAAAAAAGTGTTAGGAAGTGCCAAGAAGTACCAAGAAGCTGATAAATTCAATCCATAGGCCTGCTAATCGATGATGCCACCATGTAGGAGAGGTAAGTCATCAAAATATTTTATATTTAACCCTTATTTTTAATAATTTTCATTATGTAACCCATATTTTTATTTGTATTTTTTTTCTAACAAGCCATCCTGCTAACCCTCCCAATCCTCCATAAAACCCTCAGCTTGCTCTTCCTCCTAACCCTCCACAAAACCCTATTGTTCCTCCTATCCCACCACCTAACCCTCTTAAAGTTCCCCAAAACCCCCTAGTAGTCAATATTTTTTAATTGATAACATTTTTAGAAACAAAATTAAAAATGAAGACCTACTTTATAGAATTAGAGATCCTAGTTCAACCAACCACTACTACACCCAGCTAGCCAATTCCCTACAAACCTTATTAGGTCAAATTGACTGACAGATCTAATATAGGGATACTTTTAGGGCATATTATGCTGACAAGTTGTCAACACTTTAGGTCAATAATTTGGAAATTTCAAAATCTAACATTTATGCCCTATTTATCAACCCAACCACCAATTCCCCCTTTCTTGTAATCACCAAATGTTTTCCTATCCCTTGCTATGTACATAACTTAATCACACTAAATTTTTGGGATTTATGGTGGATGGTATTTGAATATCCACTATGTAACAACCATGAGATCCCATTATATTTTTTGAGGAAACTCTACTATGACTTTGTCCTCAATTGGATTCTCAATTATTTTAATTTTTTTGAGTTTTAGGGTCAAGAAAAAATCTCTGTGTAAGATCGACCAGGTGCACATCATGCACCTAATTGGCTTGTATGGATTTATATCCAAAAACCTCTTAAGATTGAGAAACCCTCTATAGTTTAATAGGTTATGGAGATAGATACTCTCCATGCTCTTAGTTCACTCACCGATACACTTATTCAACATAAGAGTAGGCTTTCACATAGTGATGTTACAGATATGCCACAAGCTACCCAACCTTGACCCCACCCTTGTAGTTTATGTGGATCTATGTGCATAGGACCTTATGATGATGATGACATCAGTGGTTTAGGTGGATTAGATCATTTTCTTATGAGTGATGAGTTTTTGGCATGCACATTTGTTGTGCAGGCATCAGTCACCACATAGATGCAGGTATATTTTATATAAATATCATGTTAAATATAAGTTATATTTATAAATTTAATTTATAATATAATAATTAATTTACATAAAAATTTAATATAATATATATGCCATTTTTTATGTTGCAGGAGGTGATGGTTCCTTCATCATCACAATCGACATTTATAGTATTCAATTTATTGCAACCATTGTTTTCATATTTGGATCCAGCTACTAGGCCATCCATGACTGCATCTACCTCTATTATTATGACACCATTTACATATATAGAGGTAAAAATTATTTACATATATGTTTTTCTCTTTGCATTTATGATGACTATAGTTGTTTACATATACATGTTGATGAGTGATGTGGGATATCGTTTCTATACTTTTGTTTCTCTTGCTTATACATATGTGGGTGATGTATTGATCCAAAACTCAAAAGCTTTGGTTGAAAGTTAATTCAAGAAACAAGAACAACATAATTCAAATAATGCTATCTCTAAGAAGAGATGTTTTATTGATCAAATTTGAAGACCCAAACATATGCCTATCTTTGAGAAGAGATGTCTGGTTTCCATTTCGGGTTACATGTTTATTTATACATGTTTTGAAGGTGTGAGGAGGATTTTTAATGTCACCAATATCGAGGGAGATTAATTGGTTCTACTTCCATGATTTACAACAATATAGAATTCGAGGAATTATTATTTTTAGAAACTTACTAAGTTTTGACTACACTACTAAAATTAAAATTTTGGGCACTTCCATTGGGGTTTTGGGGGAAAAAATACATTGAGATGATATCAATGCCATCTCACCGTATTATCCTCATTCTTATCTTTCTAATAGTTCAAACGGTGAGTCAATTGGAGCTACGATGCAAAAGTTATGGCTCCCAAAAATTCTATCATCAATTGGGGTGGACTCATCACCTGAATTATTTCTCGGATCATGTACCTCCCATAATTTTATAGTTATATAATTTCTAACCTCCCTTATCCATAAACATCTCATTGAGAGTCTTCCCCTGAGACTCTAAACCAACCACATTTTTTTCTAGGCCAACTATCTCTCTCTTATTATGAGGGAACTCCACATAAGTATGATAAGTAGGGAGAAAAACATATGTATGATTTATTATTCACACATGGATAACTAAATCCACCAAAATATTATCAAGGCTCAAATAATCCTCACCTAAAAAATCCTAACCAAATTTTCTTTGATCATGCTCCACCACTAAATGATTCACTCTAAAACCATATAACAAGAGAAGACATTATATCTCCAGTCACATAAATAAACAATAACTGAGTAATAAATTAAAAAGTAACATAGAAATTAAATAAAAATAAACCAACTCACTACTTTATTTAGGTAACTTCATGTTAGTCTAGGTATAATTCTTAATTAGACCTCATCTTATCATTCTCCTCCTATCCTGTTGGTTCCTCTCTAACAAGTGTATGCTCACCCTTATTTCCCCCTAAATTTCATCTCCTCACCCTCTATCCTATGCTTATTTATAAATGTAAGTATATACATATTATGGTGGTGGTTTTACTTAATGTTGGCATCCTACCATGATTGCAACTTAGACATAGGATATTTTTCTAAATGTACTCCTCTAATTAGTACTCTCCCAATTTTTCCCACGATGGTAGTAGAGTGTCCACCTCATTCATAAACTATCCTAAAATACCCTAATATAGTAGAGCTACAAAATATACCATTATTAGTGTGTCCACCACTCATGGAATCTCTCTCAATGGTGGCATACCTATCTAACTAGAATCCCTGATGGCCCCCACTATCCTAATCTCTAACCCTCACTAGTAAGGGGTCATGTGCTCATACGCTTAGCCCATGATGAGTGTAGGGATCATGTACTTGTACACCAAATTATTGCACCTAATTAACAACCTTAATTCTATCATAATCCTTTATCAAGTCCACATCCTTACCTTTAGTCAACAAGCCAATATCCTAATCACAACCTTGAAAGTGATAGTTCACTCTCAAGAGACTTATGGGAAAATTAAACTATTTTACATGACACATCTTAGTTGGTGAATAGGTCAAGCAAAGGAATACACTCAATGAGAATATAATCCCCACCTACACAATCTAGAGTATCCCTATTATATATTATGTGGCTAAATCGTTAGTCATTAATTTCTCTATAATCCTAGGAAGCCAATCATACTTCATCACTCTACTCCATCAAATATAGGCCCACATTTTTAAAACACAATTTGAAATATCCCTAAATACTCCAAATTAATCTTGAAAATTCATCGAAAAGGAATTAGTTATGAGGGTCCAGACCTAAGTCAAACCCCTATTTTTAGACAAATAATAAATCAACAACCAATGTAGTCCAACATGTAATAGAGCATAAATTGAATATCTTGACCCAAGTATATTTATATTTATCAATTTGAAAAAAAAGAAACTAGTATATTATATATTCCCTTTCACAGTTTTAATCCTCTAATTTTGGTTTTTATACAAGGCTGCTGCTCTAACACTTTAATAGATGGCTTATAATTTCAAATCTAAGTGTATTTTCATGCACACATGTTTATCTTCTTCTTTATTATAATGTATAATTGCATTTATGTACTTATATAGATAGATATTTTACATGTACGAGTGCTTCTATTGATTTTTTTGGTTTCCATATATAATATTTGACATGTACTTTATATAAAAATAAGTGAGACCTTGTTTACATGAACAATTGATGACTAGTACTGAAACTCCTCCCTCTTTACGAGCTGAGACAAACATAGGCATTACTGCTGCAATGTCATCTGCACAAGCATTGACAGAGGTATATATTGGTTCTTGTAATTTTGAATTGTAAAATAGACTTGTTTTAATAATTTTAGTACATGTGTATTTGGGAAAAATATAAGTTATTTATGTATTGTGTATGTAGGGTTTTCCTATGACAGATGATAGTCTTAGTCAGATGGTGATTGGGGAAACTTCTCATGTTCCTCCCATATTTGAGATGTTTATTTAGATAACTAAGCCTACCATTTACTTGAATGAGCATGAAAAATAGGTTGAGCAGGATTGCAAGCTTGCAATAAGTGCATGTGTTTAAATGATTTTTTATAGTAGTTTAAAATTAATTTCTTAGAAATTATTTGAATGTATTTTATGTTAATTTCTTAATAATTATTTTATTTAAACAAGCTCATCTGGAAGCTAGCAATGAGCATAGGACCCATAGTCAGACCTTGGAGCAATCCAAGGCATTAGTGGGGTCTCCATCTACTAGTATGGCATCTTAGGGAGAACCTTCTTCAATGAAGGCAAAGAGAGGGAGGATATTTGAAGAATATGATGTCTTACACATGAGATGTACTTTTTAATATTCCTATATGGCAATTGATACATTTTTGGCATTGTATATATGCATATGACATTCAACCAACATTAGATACTATGTTGGTAGATGTAATTTTTAGTATGGCTATCATGGCCCAATCTATGTATTATTGACATTAGACATGTATGTGCCTATATTATATGCCTATCATGGATTGATCTATCTAATTTATATTTAATTTTTATTTCATTGTTATCGTACAGTGTTGTTTTGATCTTCCAAATTATTATTTATATCAGATATCATATAGAATGTTGTACATGCATAAATGAGGATTAAAAAATTATTCTTTTTAATTATATAAATCTTGGATCTTAAATATTTTTCTAAATTAAAGTTTTTAAATTTCATTATGTGTAGTGGAAATGACTAATGACACTCTTATCACTTAAGCTTAATGGCCTTATTCTCTTTTTACCTTCTTCTTGTACACTTTTGATTTAGAGCTTTCTTAACAACTTGCAAGCGTTCAGGATCTTGATCAAAGGTTTTTTTTTAATCTAATCTTATGTATTCACTTATCTGTTACCTCAGGACTCCTTATCCTACTCATAAAACATAATTTCAAACTTTGAACCCCTCTCTCTTTTATCTTTTATTAGATTTATCTCTTTAGTATTTGTCAATAAGTCAATTACTCAATGCCACCTAGTAGGTCAATAGGTCAAAGTTGTAAAAATTGTCAAAGTTATCAAAATTGTCAAAGTTATCAAAGTTATCAAAATTGTCAAAGTTGTCAAAACTGTCAAAGTTTTCAAAATTGTAAAAGTTATCAACGTTTTCAAAGTTGTCAATAGGTCAATTAATCAATGCCACCTAATAGGTCAATAGGTTAAAGTTGTCAAAGTTGTCAAAATTGTCAAATTTGTCAAAGTTGTCAAAGTTATCAAAATTGTCAAAATTTTCAAATTTGTAAAATTTGTCAATAGGTCAATAGGTTAACATATCAATTAATCATTAAGTTATTAAGTCTCTAGTTTAAGTTGTCAATCTTGTTTAAAGATGAAGTTGTGGTTACAGAACTTTGGTTTCGATGCTTCGTGGGTGAAAATTAACACTACCAACATGTTCAAATGGGGTGGGTAGGTGGGTAAAATAAATTATAGGATTAGGTTATTGGCCTCCCATTAGGCCTGATCGATAAACCCACCACCCATTCTGGCCTCAAGAACACCCTTCCTAATACAAGTAAAATGCAATTTTTAGCCTAGGTTCAAACATGCATAAAATGAAAATTGTAAGTGATTTATGTGAACCATAAAATATTTCATGTACCTCCTTAATCCATCTTATCACACCTTATAGAACTTGGGTGGAAGATTCAAGATCAATCCATTAGAGAAATTGTAGTGATGAGTCTAAAAATATAAGTTTTTGTTAGTGAACAAATAACTTCTCAAATTTCAATTGGCATTTCTACCTATGGGACCTCCACCTATGAATATATCACTTTGGTCACATATAAATAGGTAAAATACATGTTATAATTCAGCCACAATGTTTGAATCCACCCAAAAGTGCATTTTCACTACTGTTTTAGAGAGCAAAAACACAAACAACAAATGTTGTCAAAGTTGAAGTTGTAGTTGCAAAACTCTAGTTCTGATGCTTCATGGGTGAAAAATGACAAAAAAAAACATATGGGGGGGGGAATTATTTATAGGAATAGGATCTTAGCCTCATTTCAGGCCTAATCGACAAACCCACCACCCATTTTGGCCTCAAAAACACCCTTCTCAATACAAGAAAAATGCAATTTTTTAGCCTAAGTTCAAACATGCATAAAATGAAAATTATAATTCATTTTTGTGAACTATCAGATCCTTATAATACCTCATAATCCATTTAATCATATCCTATATCACTCAAGTGGAATATTTGAGAACAATCCATTAGATAAGTTGTAGTGACGGGTCTAAAAATGTAAGTTTTTGTTAGTGAACAAGTAACTTCTCGAGCTCCAAGTGGCATTTATACCTTCAAGACCACCTATGAATATATCACTTTATTCACATCAAAATAGGTAAATTACATGTTATTTTACTACCATGATGTTTTAATCCATTTGAAAGTGCATTTTCACTACCATTTTGAAGAGTGGAAACACTGATAACAAATGTTATCAAAGTTGAAGTTGTGGTTATATAACTCTAGTTTCAATGCTTCATGGGTGAAAATTAACACCACCAACACATCCAAGGGGGTGGATAACATATAGGAATAGGTTCTTAACCTCTCATTAGGCTTGATCGATAAACCCACCACCCATTCTGGCCTTAAGAACACCCTTCCCAATACAAGAAAAATGCAATTTTAAAGCCTAAGTTCAAACACATAAAATGAAAACTATAAGTCATTTATACAAACCATCAGATCCCTCACATACCTCCTTAATCATTTTAATATCACCCTAGAGAAAACATGCATAAAATCTAAGATTTTCTTAGCTTCAAGAATATAGAGTTCTTTCTTGACAGTGCCAACCACATGAAGGTGGAAGATTATTTGGCATCACTAACCTACAAAAAAAATTTAGTAAGCAATTAAAAATGAAATTTATGTATGTACTACCTAGAAAATAAAAAACATTTGGTAAAATTGATTACATATACATTTGAAAATTCAACATACCTCTGTATTTCAATCCAATGAACCATTAGGATTTACTCTAACCTTGATAGTATCAAGAATAGCTTCATGATCTGAATCCCAAGCTTTCCATAGTTTCTTGTTTAATGGCCTCCCATGATATTTTTATAATTGAATATTCATTGCAAGAATAAAAATTGAATAGTATAGTATCTTCATATGTGTTTCAAACTCTTCAAACAACTATTTTTTATAGGATATATTTGAAACCAAGTTCTAGTGACTACCACTAACCCAGTGGGATAGTCAATGTTTTCTCCATTTGTAATTGGGGAAGTCAATTTCTTATTTTTATCTACACACGGACAGGTAGTAATCAATGACTTCTTCGTTATCCTCATCTGTAATAACTACAAAAACATGCCCTATACATAAAAAAAATCATTTTTAATTCATTGACAGTACGAAGATATATAAATAATGAAAAATATTCTACCTGGCTGCACTAGATTAGATACATGGTCAAAGTCATATGATGATGTCATATATATAAGTTACAATGTTGTTGGAACCTAATATGTGTTGATTGGAATTAGTGGTTTAAAATTTCAATCATCCACCCACTCTTGTGACTCACACTCATTCCAAACATAGTCCACACATGCAGAATAGAAAAATGCCAAGTGTCTTGTATGAACAATCTAAGAACTTGCATTTGATCTACAAAATGAGTGGAGGTCACTTGAACCCGTTAGAGTCATACAATCCTCATGCTTTGCCAAGTGTTCTTCCTCCATTATCCAAAAAATGTCTATGAACAGTAGAATTTGGTTAATCACCCTGACACATGTTCTCATTACACCATTTAACAATAGTTTTTTGCATCTATCAAATGAACACCCTCTTCAAATTTCAATTCCCCCCTTGTAATAAATCTTTTTACACATGTTCCAACACTATCATGCTCCCATTTTCCATGGCCAAACTCAGTGAAATTCAAAACATGTTCTACACCTACGGTAATGTGCATCCTGCTTAACCAATAAAACATCCATACATTTTTGAATTGTGATGTGCAATTGTCTGACCAAATGTAATGTTGATTGAAAGCAATGTTCCTCTGACTTAACTATTCATACAACTTATAAAAATAACCTTGCATATAATCTAAAAAATGTGATCTATCATCATTGATATATAATTGGTAATCCCTTAATATTTTCCATTTTTACTCTATACTATCAGGTGCATGCATGAATGCTATATGTACAAATATGGTAACTTGGATGAGTTGTAATAATACAATTGAACTTTCATCTAGGGTTTGAATGTGTAATTCTCTAAAAAATAAAATACTAAAATAATGGAACCAAGTGGGAATGTATCCTTTCATATCTTGAAATGTTCATCCAACCATCTAACACTATGTGTGTGCCTTGCATAGTCATAAATAATTTTCTCCCTAAATTTGACCAAAAATTCTGAAATAGGTATCTTTTTTAGAACAAGCTCACACCTTTTAGATTCTTTGCCATATTTTAATTGATAATTCACTGATTTATATTTTCTTAAAACAATTAATTACTATCCAATTGCACTTGTAATCTCCTCTTGGATATATATTTTTAGATTTGGAAATCCACCAAAAATAATGCAATTTTCATTTAAATATGATTTTTTATAAAATAATTTCCCATTCAGTGTTTTGAAAAATATAGTTGGAATAAATTCCCTGGATGATTTTGGTAGCAATTCAATGCCACACTTATTATAAATGTTAGTATGCAAAGTACAACAAACATAGCAAAAAACATCATAGTGCATTGAAAATTCAACATGTTGCCTACAAAAACAAGTGGTGTGTGTGATTTATTTTAACATAAAAAGGTTTTTCCATCCCAAAATATCTTTGAAAAATAGAAATTTGTGGATGTTTTTCCAAAAAATTAGAGTAAAATTGTGTTTGAGTCATATCTAATAAATTTTTTAGATGCGGTTCACAGTTACAAGAACCAACTCTTGTTTTCACAACATCTCTTGCATTGGGCAATACTCTTATATTATCTTTCCAAAATTGAGCAAGTAACTATTTGAAAGTATCAGCTATAGCCTTGTGCTTTCATTGAAGTCTACCAAAGAATGCCTAGAGATCATTGGTATTAGGTGTTAGGTTGTAGAGCTAAAAGCTTCATTGATGCAAGTAGGGAAGGAGGTTGCAAAGGGTTGCAGAGTGTCATAGACACCGGCATCGGTCAGGCCAATCGACGTCGATAGGATAAGGTAGGAGAGCAACCGACATCAGTCAGAAGTCGGCCGGCATTGGCACCCCCAGGCAAATAGAGACCGACGTCGGTCACCTGTGTGGTTCAGACTGCATGTATTACAGGTAGTTAGCTAACGAACCAAGTGTTTGCATGTCAAGAGCCATATTTAGACTAAAAGCTGTGGATCTAATTATTGTAATTGGATGTCTAATTATTGTTTGCATGAGATCTATTTAAGAGACTAATTGGTTGTATTGTAAACTTGTGGTAGAGAGTAAGAGAGCAATAACATAAGCTCCTTCTGTGTGTGAGGTGAGCATGGTGTGTTCCTCCTAGTGCCACAGTACCAAGTGTGGGTGCTGGATTGGAGAATCAGCAGGGTTCTTCATGTATGTATGATCTTGGTCATTAGGTGAGCATGGCTACGATAGGAGATCTACATGGGTAAGTAAGATAATTGATTTTCAGGTGTATGTGTGTGCAAGGTCAAGGTTCACAGGTGTGCAGAACTAGATTTATTTATAGGTGTGCAAGATCAGATAGGACAGCAACATAACAGGGAGTAAAATTAGGTGGGATCTACTTGGAGTACATTTGTGTACTTATGGAGTGCGTGGAGCACTTGTGGAGTGCGTGGAGCATAGGTGTAAGGTGAACACTAATTCTGTGTTTGAGTTGGGTGTTGGGACCTAAGGGAGAGAGCTTTGAGGAAAGATCTACCGTTTATGCCCTAGAGGTGTGGGAGCCCTAGAGGTGTGTAAGGAAGAAGAACTATGGCAACCTTCTTTGTTGTATTTCCTTCTGAAAGAGTTTTAATACAAGTTGTGTATTGTCTCTCATATCATGTGTTATTTCTGAATTCTAGTTACTTGTTAATTTTGGTTAATTTCCACATATTAAGTTGCTTGGTAATCAATTGTGTGCTTTCGGTTATTTATCCCAACACGTGGTATCAGAGCTAAGGTTTTAGGGAGTAGGTTTTGTGTTTGGTTACAGGTCACTCTCAGGGGTTTTTGATCGAGTGGGAGTAGAGCAATGGCAGATCAAAGTAAGCTAAGAATGGAGGAGTTGAAAAGCACAGATGGTCACTTATGGTCCTATGGAAAGAAAGAGCAAGGAAAAGAATATTGTTGGTTGGTAGCAGATCAGCATGAAGGAACTAAAGATGCAAATGTTGCAAGTGTTGTGGCACAGGATTCTCTGGGAGGTTTCTTGGATAAAGTTGAATCTTGGATAATAGATTTTGTTGCCTCTTTCCATTCAACCCCAGGGAGAGGAGCTGGTGAGCCTTGCCAAAGAATTGGCAAAGGGGAAGTGAAGCTAAAATTGCAGGTGGACAACACATGGGTGTTAAAGGAGGTCATGCAGGTCCCAAGCTTGGAGATGTGGCTAATTTATTTAGGAAAGTTGGGTGATGAGAGATGCACAAGAACTCTCACAGTGGATGCACTTTAATTAGTTGGTGGTAAGAAAACATGTACTCTTTATCTACTTGTTTATATTACTGAATCTTCTTCTGTTGTGGAGACGTGGTTTTGTAGGCTTGGTCACATGAGCAAGAAGGAGATGCATGTTCTTAAGTGAAAGACTGATATATTTGATAGGCTTAAGAACTGGAAAGCCTTGGTGTTTATGGAAGAGATGGTAGACAGAGACCAATGGATGGGGCTGGATACTTCTGAGCAGGGCAGTTTGGACATGGGTTTTGATTCAAAGGAGCTCGCAGGTAAAAACTCATCACTCATAAGAAAACACAGGTATTGGTGTCAGTAGAAAAACTGACGTTAGCAGTAGGTAAGACCAACGTTGGTCAGGAGGACTAACGTCGGTAGCAGGAGGACACCGACGTCGATAGGGTTGGTAGTCAGGAAAGGCACATGGAACCGACATCAGTTGGATGCAGACTGTGTGGTGACTGAGGTCGGTCACTGTAATGGATTTTGGGTGGACAAAAATCTGTCAAGGAGTCTCAAATGCCCATATGGAGGACTGAAGGTGGTAAGTAAGCCTCAAATTCATTGTTCCTCTTCTTTATACTAGTTGCTGACTGCAGAGCAGGAAGGATCTAGGAAACAGTGGGAACATGGAATAGAGAGATTGCAGAACCAAACGGAGATTTGGTAGGGTTGCCAGTAGGTATAAAAGCATAGAGATGAATGGATACCTTAGTTGAAGAATAGAGAGAACGGACATGTGAGATAGAAGACCAGGGCAAATGGTCTTGAGGAAGCTGTAGGACAGTGGTACAGGTTTTGACAGGGGGATGACAAAGCATGACTTTAGTCAATGTCAGGGCAACTACTGTGGTTTGTCTTACTAGGGGGATGGTGATTGCAACATCATTCTGTTGCTGTATGTAGATGGTATGCTAGCTATTAGGTTTGTACATACATGGTTTTATTGAGATAAGGGTAAGATTAGTTCAGTGGTTTGCTATGAAGAATTTGGAGCAGCAAAATTCTTTGGCATGGGGGACATGGGAGATCACAGGTTGATTTTGTCTCCAGTGGGAGTTGATGTGAATCAGGTGTTGGCAAGGTTCATTACGCAGGATGCAAAGCTGGAGCACACTAAGGGCTGGATAGTTTAGTGTCTAAAATCACATGAGGTCTGGCATAGACCTGAATTTGCCCAAGCAGTGGGTGTTGTTAGAGAGTTAGGAGCTAATTCGAGGAAGTGGGTTCTCAGGGATGTGAGAGGGACCAACATCATGGATTCATGCTATTCAAGGTCAGGACTTCACTACATAGGTTTGTAGGTTCAGATGTGGTAGGGTACTCAGATGACAGGAGGTGCACCACAGGTTGTGTGGTGGGTGGTCTTTAGGGTTGAGCTTGAAGAGGGATACAAGCCAAGAAATAGATTAGATGGGGTACAAGTACATGTATAGTGCAGCTGTTTATCTCCAAGTGGGAGATTGTTAGGTTGTGGAGCTAAAAGCTTCACTGATGCAAGCAGGGAAGGAGGTTGTGAAGGGTTGTGGAGTGTCACAGACACCGGCGTTGGTTAGGCCAACTGACGTTGGCAGGATAAGGCAGGAGAGTAATTGACGTTGGTCAGAAGTCGGCCAGCGTCGGCACCCCCAGTCAAATAGGGACCGACTTCGGTCACCTGTGTGGTTTGGACTGCGTGTATTACGGGTAGTTAGCTAATGAACCAAGTGTTTACATGTCAAGAGCCATATTTAGAATAGAAGCTGTGGATCTAATTATTGTAATTGGATGTCTAATTATTGTTTGCATGAGATCTATTTAAGAGACTCATTGGTTGTATTGTAAACTTGTGTTAAAGAGTAAGAGAGCAATAATATAAGCTCCTTCTGTGTGTGAGGTGAGCATGGTGTGTTCCTCCTAGTGCCACAGTACCAAGTGTGGGTGCTGGATTGGAGAATCAATAGGGTTCTTCATGTATGTATGATCTTGGTCATCAGGTGAGTATGGCTACGATAGGAGATCTGCAGGGGTAAGTAAGATCATTGATTTTTAGGTGTATGTGTGTGCAAGGTCAAGGTTCACAGGTGTGTAGAACCAGATTGATTTGCAGGTGTGCAAGATCAGATAGGATAGCAACACAATAGGGAGAAAAATTAGGTGAGATCTACTTGGATTATGTTTGTGTACTTGTGGAGTGCATGGAGCACTTGTGGAGTGCATGGAGCACAGGTGTAAGGTGAACACCAACTCTGTGTTTGAGTTGGGTGTTGGGACCTAAGGGACATAGCTTTGAGGGAAGATTTATCGTTTATGCCCTAGAGGTGTCTAAGGAAGAAGAACTGTGGCAGCCTTCTTTGTTGTATTTCCTTCTGAAAGAGTTTTAATACAAGTTGTGTATTGTCTCTCATATCATGTGTTATTTCTGAATTCTAGTTACTTGTTGATTCTGATTAATTTTCGCATATTGAGTTGGTTGGTAATCAATTGTGTGCTTCCGATTATTTATCCCAACATTAGGTTCATTAAGTCTTTCACATATTGTAATTGATTTCATTAATTTTTTTTTGTTTATATCAATTGTTCGGCTTGTTTTTGAAATCAATCATTTTTTTGTTGTTTCAACAATTACTGCACAAGTTTTCACTATACATCAGACATCATTACAATATTTGTTGTGTGATATCGAACCTACAATATGATATTCATCATGTATAATTTTAACAATTTCATCATTTTCATCATCCATGTTAGATTTTCTTAGTCTTGATGTGTACATTATAGATCTCATCTTAATCAATTTTATCAATGAAATAAATAATTAACATCTTTGATTATCATACTCCAAATTATGAAATAAAACATCCCAAATTTGTTGATCTAGTCTTCTTGAATGGTGATTAGACAATTTTTTATGCATTGGTTTTAAAATATTTTCATCAACTTCAATTAAGTACTTGTATTCGTTACGCACAATTTTTAGAGGTGTTGGTCATGGAAGAATTTGTTGAAAGGGTGTTTCAGAACCATTATTACTTTCAGTGTTTAGAGGTGGGATGACATTAAATTCTTCATTATTAATTTATTCATTATATGTTTCCATGATTTTTTTTTATGGTTAATTTCATCATTATTTGTTTCCATCAATTTTTATTCATTTATGGGGGGTGAAGCATCATACATAGACTCATCATTAACAAAATAAAAAACTTGGAACTTTGAATGTGAACTTCTAACATTAACCAATTCATTATTATTCATTTCATTATGGTCAATTTCAACATTATTCAATTGATTATAGTCAATTTCATCATTTCTTGATTCATTATCATCCATTGGCTCATTATCTATGACATTTGGTTCATCAAGATTAGGGTTTATACCTTGTCTACCATGAATATTTTGCATTAGCAACTTGTGTTTCTCTTTGAAATATTCTAATTCCTCTATTGTTTTGTTCTTCAAAAACTTCCTCTTCCTCTTTGAACATGATACAAAACCCATAGAAGGGATAATTGACAAATTTTTAAATGTGGGGTCAAATATACAGGTATGTAGATCTTGCAGAAGTACATGAATAAAATGTTTGTGTGGATAGAGGTTTCAATTTATGCTAAATATAATCATTGATAAGTGAGATTATCACTAAAATAATAATAACATCACATTATATAGAACAATCATGTTATTAAATAACATGATCGTGTTATGTTTTATACAAGGTCCCATCACATCTAACCCATTGAGAAGTTCATATTGAAATAATGTCATCACATTATTTAATAACATGATCACATTATTATCAATATAAGTTATGGGGTTGGAAATTGGCAATGAGGACTGAGTCTTTCTTATGTTAAGATTAATGTGATCACATTATGCTTAATGTAGATAAGGGATTATGGATTGGGGATTAAGGAAAATTAGTGCGTAAGGTTTATAGATTATGGATTAGGGTGTTTCAGTAAATTTTTGGTTATTATTGGAAAGGGAAATGAATAAATTAAGTATGGGTATGGTTGAAAAACCTATTTGATTATGCACGAATTGAATCAAAATATTATGAAGAGCTCTTATTTGGCTTGGGAGGATGACCTATAGATAAGAAAGCACTAAAGCAAAATTGTTTGTTAGATAGATAGTTGAGTGGATGTCCTAGTGATAGCTACATCCTAGAAGAAAGATCTTCCTTGGGGGTTGTCAATCCATACATTTTAAATAATTAAGTTTATAAACAAAATAGAAAGTACTTGCATCAATATTTAAAGGGTACTAAAATTAAACACAAGAATGATTGCTTAAAAAATAGACTAAAAATGATTAAAATAGTAATTAAATTAATTAATACTAGTGCTATATGGTTGGGGTATGTTTTAGAAAATTAGAAAGGGGTCTATGAATAAGCAGGGACATAAAAAATTAGGTTTGGTTAGGGGTAAGTGGGTGAAAATAACTTTCTATAATTTTTTTCTAAAGTGATCATTGGTGGTTAGGCTGACTATCGATATTTAAGGTGACCATCAGTGGTTGGACAGACTATCAACAGTTGGGACAACTACCAATGGTTACTATGTATAGATATAGGATAATGATAAGATGATTGACATGATCATAAAGTGGGATTATAGGATCTAGGTAGGTGCTAGGCTAGATGCAAAAAGTAAATAATGTAATTGAATACTAAAAATAAACTACTTATCTTGTATAAAGTGGATTGGGTAGATACTTGAGATGGTTGACCCATTAGTGGAGTCTGATATGATTATGACATAGTAATGGTACTTGGTGCTTTGGCAGAGCTATGATGGCAAGTTGGCTCTCTGACGTAGTAGTTAATTCACTAGATTACTAATGATGATTGACCTACAAAAAGAGAATTCTAAATGTTTAAGTTCTTGATAATAATTACAAATTTTGTAGATGATTTTTACCTCTTTGCTCCTCTCTTCTTATAGGCAAAGCAAGAGAGTTGTAACAAGATGTGACCTGGGCCTCTTAATTTTAACTCACACATGTAATGGATCACAAATGGATTTAGATGTATTATATTTAGAAAAGTAAGGTAGATGAGTTTACATGTTGGTAGTTAAGGAGGTGCACCCTAACTATCAGTGGTCAGGGTGACCATTGATAGTTAACCTAATCATCAGTGATCGAGGGTGAAGGGTCAAATTAGGTAAAAGATAGGTTAAGATATTTTGGTCAAACTAACCATGGTTAAGTTTGGTTAGGTTTCATATGGTCATATTGGTCCCAAAAGGGTCCCAAGGTGGCCTAGGGGTACTTTGACATTTGGGATTACAGTGTGTGGATTTTTTATGTCTATATTTGGAATCTTTTTATTATACAACATGAATCAACAAGCTATAAAAAAATTGATGCTAGTCAAAGGTCCAATTACCTTGAGTATGGGAGGAAGTGTTCTCCCTCAAATTGCGAGGCAATGAGGTAAAGCAAAATCAGGTGTGAGTTAGACAAGGTGGGTGAAGGTGATGACAAAGGTGGATGCCATGAAGGTGGAGGATAGGTTGGGTATTAAAGTACAAATAGGCATGTAAAATGTGAAAAAATGAATAATAGCCAAGATCCTACATAAATGAGGTTTCCATAGTTGAAAATAATAAAGGTTGGTGCTAGGAAGATAAGTGATTAGTGTACTGCATGACTACAATTTAGTCATGGTGATTGGGCGCACCTATTAGTCTCCTAGATAATGTTAGTGTTTCTATGGGTATCTGAGGTAGGAAGTGCTCTCATAAAAAACACAAATAGGTCAAGTATCATAGGTATTCAAGGTAGGAAGTGATCTTGAAAGGACACAAATAGGTTAAGTAAGTGAGAGGTAGTGAAATTTCAAAATGGTCAACATGGTAATGTTGTCAATATGATCAAAAGACCAAGCAAAACGTGTCATAAACCATGTTGTATCTAGGCCAAAATGGACCAATAACAAGGTAATGAGGTGGTTGGGGTGGGTGGAGAAGGTAGTCTCCATGGGTGGGTAAAACTAGGTGGGTTTTACTAAAGAAGGCTTATTCAAGGTAAGAGTAAAAAGGTGGGGACACATGACCATTTATGATTAGGTTCCCCAAGGATGATCATCGATGGTCACCCTAACCATCGATGGTCAAGGTGGAAACCCTAAAGATTCATGGGGTAAAAGTGAAATTAAATAACTTTTTACCCATTATTGCTTTTTACTTGCATTGACCTAGAGATATAGTGATTTTGGCACATTATGGTAAAAATATTATTGAGGGTATTTACCAAGGTAGACAATGAGTGCTTAGTTGAGGTGGAGAGTTAACCTAGTGGACCAAGAAAGATGCATGAAGCGTGTGAGTTTGGATGTGGATGGGTAGGCCTACAACTGACTCTATGATGGTGGTTATGTAATGAGGTAGGGGTACCCTTGATTTGATAGCTTAACTTGATTTCATGCATTTTCATTGGGTTAGGAGGTCAAGGTAGGTTAAAATGCCTAGGTTTGGTTTATTATACCCTAGTTAAGGTTTTAGATAAATTTGTAGGTGAAATTAGGAATCGATCAAGTGGGAGGTAGCTTAGGTTGGGTAAAGGTTTAGGTAGCAAATTAGGTTGGTTTAGTTTAATGTTTATTTAATGTTAATAGTAGATAGGGTTTAGGTGTTTCAGGTTTGGAATACCCACAATAAGCATCAATAGTCAAGGTCAATCATCAATGATCAACATCCATAGAAAAATGGTTGCCTACTCATTAATGATCATCATGACCATTGATGATCGATTGGGGTAGAGAAGGTTTGTGAGAAGTACTAAAAAATTGAAGGCAAATGGAATGTTTGCATGCTAGGTGTAGGTTAGTGATGGTAGGCTTAGAGGGTAAACTTAGTAGGTAGTGGATAGATAGGTAGGATGGATTAGGAAATAGGTTAGTTTCTTAAAGGTTAGGGTAGATGATATTGGTGTAGGTGACTAAGCTATGCTTATGACTTGGTGTAGGCTAAGGAGTAGATATAGATGCATGATAGAGTACCACTTATCTTTTTAGAGATTTAATAGGAGATGACCCTAGCTGACTAGGCCCACATGGAGGAGGTGGGGTTAGGAGTTATGAGGTACTATCAATATGTGCCTCATGATGCATCCATGGCAGTAGTGTTCATCGAGAGATGGGATATTTTTATGAACACCTTTTTATTGTCAACTAGGGAGATGACTATCTTGCCTAAGCATGTACATAAGATCACCCAACTTCTACATTGAGGTGATCTGATCTACCATATAGAGTGTGAGGAGTGGGATGCTCACATTAAGCTTTTATATGAGGATGATAGTGATTAGGTTAGATGACATGATGGGGGGTTTAAGTACAATGCTTTGTATAGGAGGGATCTAACTGAGAGGAGACTCATGACCATGCTCATGATTGTTATTTCTTGATTTACACTTCTTCACTCGAGTAGCGGGAGGCTTCCTTATTTGCTATTAGGGGTACTAGTCAAGTTATTATTGGGTCATATTATATTTAGTTGGGTGCCTATTTTGATGGTATATATTTATAGGGAGATATGGGGGGTTTAGTACCCATAATAGGTATAACATTAATGTCATCTTAGTTAGACATTAATAGGCCTATGAGCACATTAGGGTGCTGAGACCAATAGGATTGTCATGGGTAGGTTTCACATAGATTGAGTTTCCCATCCACTTTATGTGATGGAGGGGTGATTTTACTATGTCAAGTGTAGGAGGTGGTGCACATAATGTGGAGTGGTTCAAGGGTGCATTAGGTGCATTGGTGATATGAGACATCACCTGGAGGCTATATGTATAGTTTTTAGTGTGGCTTAGCTATAGGAGGTAGACACTCTCCCTTCAAATCTACATATGAATACTTGATAAGTGAGATGGGGAGGTGGATCTCATCTTATTTGAAAAGGTGAGGAGGTAATTTGACCTAGTATAGGGTATTCCATGTCCATTCCTTAGGTACAAGTGAGAAGATTTAGAGATATTACTACCAGACCAACATCTTATGCCTAATTTGATAGATTATGAGGAGCTACCAACCAGGGCATAGATAGATGACACCAAGTTCACATATGGGTACATGACATGGTACTAGCCCATATATGTAGTTGCAAAAAATGGCAAAGATGATGAATGTGTGAGGTTGATGGTCGTGGATCTAGTTGGCCTTGATGGATAGGTAAGAGTGGCTTTAACTATTACACAAGGATAGGTTATAGTGTTATAAGGGTAGGTAGCCACATTACAGCGCTAGATTTCTATGCTATAGGGTTAGGTTACTACCTTATAGGGTCAAGTTGTTATTGTGATAGGTGAGAGAGATTAGGCCAAGTCCTTATTAGGCTTGATGACCTAGGAGAGGGACTCTTTGAGGTAGAGAGGAGGAAGAGTAGTAGTAATAACATAGACAAGGCCACTGGGCACCATCCCCACAATATGATATCTAGCTACAATAGAGGAGCTATGGTATTATGAGGCCATAGTTTTGACACATTGTCCATAGGAGACTCAATGGTGTGAGTACAAGGTTAGCTTGGTAGGTGTTGCCAGTGTTGTGACACTAGGGGAATGAGCAGCGTCTGTATCTAAATAGATAGGGATAACTAAGGGATTGATAGGGATAATATGTGGGTAGGATCCAATGGTGCTCTAGGAGGTAGTGGTGTGCTTGGGGCATAGATATAGATAAAATATGACATTTTATATATCATTTTGATTTTGGCCTATGAACTAATGTGGTGAGATATACATTTTGAGAGAGAGAGACATGTCTATCTGCTTGTACACATTATGCTATTTGACTCATGAATTATACATATGATCATTATTTATGCTCATGTTCATTGTTTATGGTTTGATGTTGATGTTTAATGATTATGGTATTATGTTTATATTTCATATGGATTATGTTTATGATTATGGATGCTAGACACTGATATATGCTTAGCTAGGCATGAGATGGATTTGATAGATGGTTTTGCTTATGACATGCTAAATTTTAATGAGTATATACTACATTATTTTAGACTTAGACATGTGGTGGAAAATGGTTGATTGTTTTAATACTTATGAATGTTATGGTTTTATCATGCTTGGTATGGTTATGCCTATTGTTAATTTTTAGGATAAAACATGTGAGGAAATTTAATTAACAACAATAGATGAAAGACTAAAGAATATACTCAAGAGAAAAATGTCATAATGAAAATATTAACTAGTCATGATAGGATAAGAAGAGGGCATGATGCTTCTTTGTTGACAAAAACTAAAACAAAACCAAAGTTGGATTGGCCTAATAAACATAAACCCTTTGAATGCTTTGCATTAGTGTTCGTTAGTTGGTTTAAAAAGGTGTCTTGACCAAATAATGTCATGTAACCTTAAAAATATTGATTTTAATGAGTAAAGGGGAGATAGGTGAAAATGGAACCTTCTTGTGAGACTAGCATGCCTCTTTTGTAGGTGTTCAAAGAGACAATATAAGCAAGTCTATGATAAACTATGTATATTGATTGATGCGAGAAATCTACTTGTGAAATCCAAATATGGATACCACTTTATTTTTATATTTGAGAGATGAATATATATTTCAAAATTAGTTTGCTCTTGTTATAATTTTGATAATGGGTCTTTTGTTGATTACTATATATGGGAAGCTAATCAATGTAGGAAGCTTCCATGAAATTATTATGAGTTTGACAAAATTCTTTACTCAGCCATCCTTCAAGGGAGTGGTCTAAGTTTATTTTATGTGGTTAATGATTTTTGATAGCTATCCTTCAAGGGAGAAGTCCACCTTACATTTGGGCAGTCTCAAATAAATTTTCAATAGTTATCCTTCAAAGAAGCAGTCTATGAATGTTAGGAATGAGCCATGATTGCTAATGATATGGAATTTTTTTGTTTATTTCTTTGATCTTGATGGACATAGGATTGCTTAGGTTGGATTAGTGGTTCACCTTTATAAAGGCAAAATGAAAATCATAAAAAGGTCGATTAGGTGTAAAGAGGTTTAGATGATAATGACCATGTGAATCTATCCTAGGAAGGTATGGAAAGCACCATGCGAACCATCCCATAAGCATATCCATGATACACATTGTTTAAAATAAGGCTATGCTAGTGACATATAATCACATGATTCGGTTATAATTGATTACCCCTAAACTAGGGAGATGGAATGTTGGTAGATAGAAAAAGATGAGCTTAAGTTAGACAAAAGGTGAACTTGATCCTTCTTAACAAAAGAATGAATGTAGATGTGAAGCATTAAGGGGTTCAAGTTCTACATGTCCTTTGAGGGAAGATAACCGATAATATCCTAATACATACTTGTGGGTTATGGTGTAAGGTCCAAGCCAATTGAAAGCAAATTTTCCCCTCTTGCTTTTCTCCATATTAGTGACATGATAATTTCTTTTAGGATGAGGTCTCTAGTATTAAATTCTCACATTTTAAAGTGTTTTTTATAGGCGTGCTTGAAGCACTCTTGATATACATGGAGATGGGTAAGGGATATTAAATGATGCTCATCAAGTAGCTCAAGCTGAGCTAAATGGTGTTGATGATAATCATCCTTAGAAATAATCTCTTGCAAAGATATGTGAAGAGATAGGATTTGGAATTCAAGAGGCAAGACTGTCTCCACTCCAAACATAAGGGAGAAAGGGGTAGCACTTGTAGGGGTTCTAATACTAGTATGATATGCCCATAAGGTGAAGGGGATGTGCGAATGCCAGTATTGACCAGATGCATTAACCATTTTAGTTAGCATGTTATTAAGAGTTTTGTTAGAGGCCTTAGCTTATCTATTCACTTAAGGGTGATAGGGTGAGGAGAATATTAACTTAATTCCAAATGCATCACATAGACCTTGGATTTGCTTTTTCTTAAAGGATTTACCATTATCAGTGATAATCTTATGAGGAACACTGAATCAGTAGATGATATGATGGTTGATAAAGTCAACAATATTTTCCACTTTGGTCGAGACTAGAGGAATAACCTCTACCCACTTGGTAAAATACTCAGTCATGGTCATGATATAATGGTGTCTCTACAAGGAATGAGGGTTAATTTCACCAATTAGATCTAGACCCCATTGTGAGAAGGGCCATAAATTGGTGGAAACTCAAAGACTATGGCTAGGTGTGTGATAAAATTATCATGTAATTGACACTTAACACACTTTTTCACATAATCATAGCATAATTGATTAAGGGTAAGTTAGTAATAGCCAATATGAAGGATGTGCTTAGCTATAGTGAGAGCACTAAAGCATCCCCTACAAATACCATTGTGTATTTCCTTGATAACATGAGAGGATTTGTGGCTACATAGGAAATAGAAGAGGAGACCATCAAAGCCATGTTTATACAAAATTCCTCTCATAATGGTATAGTGAAAGGTGTTTTGGATAAACACTCTTTAATCATTCCTTGAAAGACTAGAAGGATCACCCCATTGTGAGAAGGGCCATAAATTGGTGAAAACTCAAAGACTATGGCTAGGTGTGTGATGAAAACTATTATGTAATTGACACTTAACACACTTTTTCACATAATCATAGCATAATTTATTAAGGGTAAGTTAGTAATAGCCAAGATTAAGGATGTGCTTAGCTATAGTGAGAGCACTAAAGCATCCCCCACAAATACCATTGTGCATTTCCTTGATAACATGAGAGGATTTGTGGCTACATAGGAAATAGAAGAGGAGACCATCAAAGCCATGTTTATACAAAATTCCTCTCATAATGGTATAGTGAAATGTGTTTTGGATAAACACTCTTCAATCATTCCTTGAAAGACTAGAAGGATCACCCCATTGTGAGAAGGGCCATAAATTGGTGGAAACTCAAAGACTATGGCTAGGTGCGTGATGAAAATTATCATGTAATTGACACTTAACACACTTTTTCACATAATCATAGCATAATTGATTAAGGGTAAGTTAGTAATAGCCAAGATGAAGGATGTGCTTAGCTATAGTGAGAGCACTAAAGCATCCCCCACAAATACCAATATGTATTTCCTTGATAACATGAGAGGATTTGTGGCTACATAGGAAACAGAAGAGGAGACCATCAAAGCCATGTTTATACAAAATTCCTCTCATAATGGTATAGAAAAAGGTGTTTTGGATAAACACTATTCAATCATTCCTTGAAAGACTAGAAGGAATAATACCAAGGTTAAGGTAGTTGAAGGTTTACTGGTACCAAAGTTCAAGTTAGGTCTCTTCCACATTGAAAATGGTAGGAGAGTCTAGTTTGACATAAGAAGGCTGTGTGAGTCTGTGGATAATGATAGATATCTTGGAATCTTAAGGTGTAGATGATATCTGAGAGGCAAGGAAAGCCATGGTGTTGATGAACTTGTTAGTATATTATTGGGTTGATTGGATGCAGTAGTGTTTAAATGATGCTAAGAGTTTGTCAACTAGTTACTTGTACTATTGCAAGACATAATTCTTACACTAGTAAGAGACATTAATTTGATTAACCACAATCTTGGAGTCACCAAAGATATTGATCATTTTGACTCCTAGGGCTAAGGCAGTTTGAAGGCATATTACTAGGGATTTATACTCAACCATATTGTTGGTACATTTAAAATCAAGTATAAAGGACAAAGGGAGAGGTTTACCATCAAAGGGGATAAGGATGATACCAACTCTTCCACCATGTTGACATTTTGATCCATCAAAGACTATGGTGACTTGATAGGTGAAATCTACCTCTGAGAGGGTTGTAATGGACTCATTGGGGAACTTGAGAGGAAGAGGTTGGTTGCTTGTTAAAGGTGATTCAACTAGTTTCTCAGTAATTACTTTCCCTTTAATTTAATTTTATTAGAAGAACTTAAGATCAAACTCTGCTAAGAGCATGAGCAACTTGGCCATACACTAGTTTTGGTATGGCTTAGAGTGCATGTACTTGAGTGGGTCAGTGTTGGTTATGACATAGGTTTTATGGTTAAGGAGGTAGTGGTGAAGTTTGGTGGCCACAAAGATTAAATATAAGCAGAGTTTCTCAATATGGGTGTCTCAAGTCTTGTACTCTACAAGCATGTGGCTAATGTAGTAGATGGCTTGATTTTTATGCTATTCATCTCAATGTGCCAACATTACCCCTAGGGAAAGGTTGATAGTATAAATATATAGGTAGAAAGGTTGGTTGTCCTTAGGAAGGGTGAGGATAGGTGGTGACAAAAGGTACTCTTTGAGGGAATAAAAGGCCTTTTGGTAGTCACTATTCCACTTAAAAGAGATGTCCTTCTTTAGAAGGTGGTGGAATGGTTGGCAACAGTCCAAAAAATGGGAGAAAAAATGACAAATGGATTGAAGCTTCCCTTGTAAGATACAATTTTTTTTGAGGTTGATGGAAGGGATAATGTTGAGGAAGGATTTGATATTGGTGGGATTGAATTTGATTCTATGAAGGGAGACAATGAAGCCAAGAATTTTTCCTGACAAGACCCCAAAAATGCATTTCTTGGGGTTAAGGAAAACATGGTAGTAGATAAGTCACTCAAAGATGATTTTGAGAATGGATAAATGGTCTTTTTGGAGTTTAGATATTATAATAAGGTCATCCACATAGTCCTCTACAATATTATGGATAAGGTCATGGAAGATATAGGTCATAACATGTTAGTAGGTTGCACCAGTGTTCTTTAGTATGAAAGACATGACCCTATAGAAAAAGGTTCCCCAAGGGGTGGTAAAGGTCATTTTATACTACTCTTCAGGAGCAATTAAGATATGATTGTATCATGAGAATCCATCCATGAGAGATAACATCTCATGGCCAATTTTAAGGTCAACAAGTTGGTCAATGCTTGGTAAATAAAAGTTATCTTTGGGGAAAGCAAGGTTGAGGTCATAAAAGTCAAAACAAATGCATAGTCCCCCTATGGCTTTGGTGGTAGGTACAACATTTGAGACCCATTAGGGGTAGTTAATGGGTTAAATGAAATTGATAAATATAAGATGTTAAAGCTTTTCTTTGATAAGAAGGGATATACGATGGTATATGCATCAAAGATTTTTCTTAATGGGTTTGGTGTCATGATGAGTGACTATGTTATGGGTGGAAATGGTGGGGCCAATTCTAAGCATGTCATTATAAGACCAAGCTAAGGATATACTACAATCTTGGAGGAAAGAAGGGAAGTCTCAAAGTTCCTCAACATTCAGTGATTAGCCAAGTTTGATAATATAGGGGTTGTCTAGAGTGCCCAGGTTGATATCCATAATGGATTTGTTCAACATGGTCAAGGTCTCAGGAGGAATGGATTTATTGATTAAAGAATCTAAGGCACAAAGGTAGGTGAGGATAGAATCATCATCCTAATATTGAATGGTGTTGATAGTAGGAGAGTCCTCTCATCTCAAGATGGGTTAAAGGGATGGTTACAATCACCCCTTCCTTTTGATAAGTTAGGGGTTTGAGGCTTATCATGTTGATGAAAAAAAGATATAGGTGGGATGATGTCATCATCCTCACATGTAGATGGGGGAAAGGTCAGTGAGGAAGGGGTATCTTCCTCAATAATGATGGTGGTAGGTATTTTGTGTTGATTCTTGTTAGGTAGGATGAAACCAAGGCCATGTTTCTCATGAGGCTTCCTAGTTTCAATGGTGACCAATTCATGTGGGCTATGCTCATATCATCAAAGATTAAAACCTTTCCAAGAACACAAATGGAGGTATGAGTTGGTGAAGCTTGATTTATCTAGGTAGGAAAAACTAATGATAAATGGCCTAAGTGAAAGAGAGGTGGTAGAAGTGCCAAGGGGTTTGTCAATTCCCCCATAAATAAAATGGGTCTAATGGTGGGGAGGTCCAAAGGGAATGAAAATTCTAACATTGGCGTCATATCCCAATTGGTTTTTGAGTTTCCCATACTCATGAGGAGTAAGGAAAGTGTCAAGGGATAAAAGATCATACTTCCCCAATGAAAGGTGATGGAATCTTGATTCTAAAGGGTCCATGGTGGGGATTTGGTTTGAAAGGATAAAGGAACTAGTCGATGCCTCATAAGTGGAAGGGGATATGATATCCACTTTGGTGGTTGAAGGTTGGGTTTTAGCTGCTAAAGTTATGTTATATGGGGGCATGAGGACATCATTGGGGTGATAGGTCATGTTTCATGTTGAGAAAGGACTTGGGTCAGCTTAGATGGTGATGACTTGGCCTTCATGCTCAAACTTAACATAATGGTGAAGGGTGGAGGGGATACAACCCATGGAGTAGATCCAAGGTCATCTTAAAAACCATTGTATTGGAATTCACCTTCCATTACATCAAAATGTTCAAGGAGTGTCTAGGGTCCTAAATGGATATGAAGGATAATAGCCCTTAAGGTAGTGGCCATGGTATCATTGAATGATCAAAGGATGATTGAGGTTTTGGACATGACATTGTCTGGAAAGTTGAGTTGGTTGTAGGCATGGGAGGAGATGATGTTAATGCTATCTCCCCCATCAATCATGACCCATTTTATGTGGGTTTGGTTGATGTAATTAGTAATTAAGAGAGAGGTATTTGGGTCCTCAAGATGGATGGGAGGTATTTCTAAATCCTTGAAGGTAACAAGGTTAGAAATTTGAAGGGTGATAACAAAGGTTGCTATAGGTTAGTGTTCTACATGTTGGAACTCAATGGATTGTAAATCCTCTATTAGTGCTTAGAAATGATGGGGAGAGGTAGATATCAACTCATACAAGCTCATCTTTGCCTAGGTTTGGTGATGTTGCTTGAGGATAACTCTCTTGATGGATTTTGAGGGGTTAGGGTGAAAGACACCTAAAATAGACACCTTAGGTTTGGTAAAAGGTGGAGATGGTTGGATTTGGGTTGGTTAAGAGGTTGAAGATGGATACGTCCATGAAATGGACACCTAAGCCTTCCCTTATCATTTTGCTATGATCTCATGACCATGTTAAAAGTATGGATAGAAGGAGAGGTTAGGGTAGGCTATTGGTCAAACTCATCTTCACTCTTAGGTGAGAGTGGAAGATTGGGTAAGTTTTGGGCAGTTATGGTTGTTGGTTAGATTGGTATGGGCCCATATGAGGTTCATCTATTAATAGATCATCCTCATTGTAAAGCCAGTAGATAATGGTTTGGAGAGATTTATAGTTCTTCATGTCATGACCAAGTGTCCTATGATAAAAACACACTTAGTGGTCATTATACTAGATCAGTTTGAAGTTAGAGAGTTAAAGGGTCTAATGGGGGGTAAGGCTAAGAAAGGGGTTTGTAATAACCTATGGAAAATAGTCAAGTAGGACTCAGTTAAAGGTGGTAAAGGTGTAGTGGTCTTTGCTTTGATGGTTGAGGTAGAAGGTTATGAAATAGGTTTGGTGATGGGTGTCATGGGTAAGGTGGTGTGTTTAGCTAATAGATTTGGTTTAGGCAAGGAGGCTGATGAGCTAAAGGTGGAGGATCATAAGGTAGGTAGCTTAGGTATTTCTAGTGCAGTGAAGAGAGGTGTGTCAAAAAATAATTACAAAGGTTTGACCAAAAGAGATGGTGGTGTTTTGGTAGAGATAAGTAGATTACCACTCAAGGTAGAAGGATGAGGTCCCAAAATGGAGGGCAAGGTTGAGGGAGGTAAAATTTAGGGATCCAAAACTTTAGGTGGTTTTACCTCTTTGGTTGCATTGGTTTGGTACTTGGTTGATGGGTTTAAAGGGGTTAGGTCCACTTTCACAGATGGGTGACTAAGGCTTGGTATAGGGAAGGTTCCAAGGTTCTTGATTGGTTTGGTTAGTTTGGTTTGATAAGGTGATTTGGTAGCTTGGGTTTTGGGTACCTTGGATGGTTGATGGATTTTTAGATTGGTAAAATTTGTTGTTTGTTTGGTTGATAGGGTAGGAGTTTAGATACTAGAAGTGGTGGGTTTGTATAATAAAGGTATGGTTATAGGATATTTATTGGTGATATAAGGTATACTTGATTACTTCTATAAGGTGGCTCGGTCCATGTCGGGGTTGGAGATAAATTCCAATTTCTACACTAGCCTAGAGAATGGTTTCTAGGTTGATTTAATTCCCTAAATAGTGGACCTGAAAGATAAGACCTTAGGTGGAGACATAGGGATAATAACCTCATCCTCTTCCTCAATTAAAGGATGTAAGTTTGAGATAGGTGGTTCCTCTATCGGAGGAGAAGACATGGGTGTTTCCTCTTCAGGAATGATTTTTGAAGGGGGAGTAGGTTGCTTAGTAGTTGAAGGTAAAGATAGGGTGGCGATGGTTTGTTGTTCGAATATGTTAGTTGAAAGGGAGGATAGTGTCTCCACTACCTCAATAAGTGGAGGGAGAGAGGATGGTTCTTTCTTAGTTTGAGAGTTTAAAATAAGGGAAGGTAAGTCCACTATCTCAATATGTAGTGGAGGATTAAAAGATTGGGTACTAAGTGGTTTGATAATGAGTGCATCAAAGACCATGTTAACTGTATGGGCATCATAAGAACACTTGAAATTGTTTCTCTCATTATTTTTAGGAGTATGGTTTGGGAAAATTTGCCTAAATATATCAAGGGCTTGGTTTGATGGTACATTAAGGTTGTCTAGTGTAAGCTTCCCCTTGTCAATGAGGGATTGGACAAGGTTATTAAAGGTGTTTCACCTATTAGCATCATGCCCTATCACTTAGTGGAAGGCACATAGATAATTATCATTATACCAACTAGGGGTAGGATGAGAGGCATCAAACTGCTAAGGAGGTTTTATAGGAGGATGTTGAATGATGTTTGATTTAACCAATGTATCTAATATGGAAGCACAAGATTCTCCAAGTGGATTGAATTACTTTTAGTTGTTCCAATTTTAGATTCTTAATGTTTTGCTTTGAGGAAATAGAGGAATTTTGTTGGTTGATAGAAGGTGGAGGAGTAGCCTTAAGGAAAACCACATTTGTAGTTCCCTTATTCTTGGTATTGGTATTGGACTGGTTATTTGACTTAGAGGAAGATGCCTCATTGGTTTTGTAGGATGAGTTCTTGTTTTTTGAGATTTAAATTTCCTTTGCCAATGGCTTGGTTCTCTAACTTACGTGACATGGTAAAAGCTTCATATAAGGTTTATAATCTTTGGACATGTAGTGTAGAGGAAATATGCTTGGCACATGCCCGAGCAAAGATCTCTATGAGTTTGGGTTGAGATAGGGAGAAGGAAAGTTGGCTAATTAAGCTCCTCTAATGAGTTATAAAATTAGTAATGGATTAATATTTAAAATAATAGATGGAGTAGAGGTTGGTGATAGAAAATTTCCTGGAGATATTGATTGAAAAGTGATCCAAGAAGGTTTTATCCAATTGGGTGAAGGAGAAAAGGGAGTGCTTAGTTATGACATTGTACCAATCCAATGTCAGACCATATAGGGATATGGGGAAGGTATGGAAGAGAAGAGAATAATATTTATTAATGAGATAACAATAATTCCTAAATTCCCTAAGGTTCTATTGGGGATCCTCCTTTGAAATTTAGAGAACTTAGGAATTTCCCATTGGAGAGGATATGGCCTGATACGTACAAATGGATGGATGGGCTCATTATAGATTTAGTCATATGAGAAGATGTTGTGATCACCTAAAATGGATGAATATAAGGTATTTATCTTATCCATAAGCATATTCATTAGATCCACTTGGGATTTTTCACTTGGGAGGTTATAAGATGCATACTACTATGATGGTTGGAAGATGTACTAGTAATACGTAAAAGGTTGGGAGGTTACCACATACTAGTAAGTGGATGTCAATAGTTGGGTGGAAGATACATAAGGGTAGGTATATGTAGGTGGTTGGGTAGTGGTTAAGGATATATTACCTTATAAGTTAGGGATGTAACCAAATTTTGATGTAAGGGGTGTTTGTCGGATAGGAGTGGTAGTTGGGTTAATGATCGATGGAAGGGCGGTGACCCTTATATTGATTGGTGATGAGGTAGAGGGCATGGACACTAGAAATATTTGAATTAGAGTAGTGGTTGATGGATTTGGGTAAGCTAAAGGAAGGTTGGTAGTTCTAGAGGTAGGCACTCCCATTGTGGAGGAGTGGTTGGTAGGAGTGGAGGGTATAAGGGCAGTGGTAGTTTGGTTTGGTTGGTTTCATAACATAGTTTAAAAGGGGTTATTGTTTGATGAGGAAGTTTGGGTAGTCAAAATTTGGGTAGTAATCATGGAAATAGAGTTTCTCCCAATGAGGTGGAGAGGAATGCCATAAGGTAGATCTATGGGTGGGACCAAACCTAGGATACAGTAAGACATGGTTGTAAGATAATGTTGAAAAGCTATGGGGTCATTATCTAAGAAAGTGGAAAAATATGCATCTCCTTGAAGAACCTCCAAGGGAAATTAGGACTTCTCAAGGGATGAGGAGAATCTATTGGTTTAGAAAGATAGTCCATAGATGAAGATTTAGGTTGGCTTGGTGATGGGTTTTGCTCTGCAAGGTCTCTTCATTACTGGTGAGTGATAACCATATGAGATAGGGGAGATAGAAAGCACAAAAAATATCACTACTCAAGTAAAAAGAAGACACAAAATGATCAAAGAAATCAAATCGCACTCTAAAATATATTTTAAACCCTAGAGTTTTATTTAATCTCACTTTTGGGTTATACCTTAATAAATTATGTGACTAAAGTTGGTTTGTAGAGCAGGTACTATAGAGGATGTCCATGGTTAGTTTTAGGTTGTGTTGAGGCACTCAAAAAGATTTATATTGGAATCAATATGTGGATTGGTATTGGGGTCTACCTCCTCACTTTACACACTACAATGATAAGGTTATCAGGTGCTTAGCCAATATATATTGATATCTAAAGATTATACTCAACCAAAGATCTGAGTTGATTCCCCCCTTGGTAATGACCTCCAAGTAGGATCACCAGGAAAAGGTAAGGTTACTGATAGGTGATGAAATCTTATTTGGGCCTTGTCTCAAGTTTTCTTTTATGTTTAATTGGTGAAAGTGGTTTGATTAAGTGTGTGCAACAAAGAGTGAAGCTATAATAGATTACTTTGATTTTAAGTTAAGGTATGTGAATTAAAGTTTCAAGCATTCAATGTATGCACTTAATTTTAAGCCCAAAAGAAACTTTTGATTTCATTAATGAGCTTATAATAGAGAGATAATGTAAGCAAATAAGAACCCAAGTAGAGGCACAAGGGTCCCATCAAGCATGGCAAAATGTTTTAGTAATTTTTTCCTTATTATTAGAAAGGGAAAAGAAGAAACTAAGTATAGGTGTGGTTAAAAAAACTATTTGATTGTGCACATGTTGAATCAAAAGATTATGAAGAGTTATTCTTTGGCTTGGGAGGATGACCTATAGATAAGAAAACACTAAATCAAACTTATTTTCTAGACAAATAATTGAGTGGATTGCCTAGTGATAGCTAGATCCTAGAGGTAAAAATTTCTTCAAGGGATATCAATCCACATGTTTTAAACAATTAAGTTTTTAAATAGAATAGAAAGTACTTGCATTAATAGTCAAATCATACTGAAATTGAACACAAGAATTCTTGCTTAAGAAATAGACTAGAAATGATTAAAATAGTGATTAAGATAATTAATACTAGTACTAGATGGTTGGGGTATGCTTAAAAAAATCAAAAAGGGGTCTATGAATAAGTAGGGACATAAAAAATTAGGTTTGGTTGGGGGTATGTGGGTGAAAAAAGATTACTAGAATTTGTTACCACAGTGACCAACGGTGTTTGGCCTAGACATCAATGGTTAAGGTGACCATTGGTGGTCAAAGTGACTGTTAGTGGTTGGATATACCATTAGTAGTTGGGAAAACCATTAACAGTTACTATTTATAGATTTGGATTGATGGCAGGCTGATTGATAGGATCAAAAAGTGGGATTTAAAGAGTTGGATAGGTGCTGGGTTGGATGTGAAAAGCAAATAATGTAATTGAATAATGAAAATCAACTACTTATCTTGTAAAAATAAGATTGGGTGGATGCTTGAGGTGGTTGACCTGTTAATGGAGTATGATGTGATTTTGTTAGAGTAATAATACTTGGCACTTTGGCAGAGCTATGGTGGTAAGTTGGCTTTCTAATGTAGTAGCTAGTTTAATGGATTTCTAATGATGATTGACCTATAAAAATAGAATTTTGGATTCACAAGCTCTTGATAACAATTGTAGATTTTGTAGATGATTTTCACCTCTTTGCTCCTCTCTTATTATAGGTAAGGCAAGAGAGTTGCAACAAAATGTGAATTGGGCCTCCTAATTTTAACTCACATATGCAATGTATTATAACTATAATTAGATGAGTTATATTTATAAAATCAAGGTGGATGAGTTTGCATGTTAGTGGTTAAGTATCCAACAAATATGTCTCCCAAATTACATTAAATGCCATGGTATTACTTCTTAAGACATTTTTTTTCTTATAATACTTGGAAAAATAATCTCTTAGCATGTTAAAGCCCCAAAAAATAATAATAAGTCATTAATAATAAAATGTGTTTTTGAGTGGCCATTATACCCTAGATGTCATTATGCAAATTGAGTGAATTAGTCAAATGGGGCAATTAGTCATGTGATTTAGGCCAAAATGAGCCCTATGAACTTAATTCTTAGTCTATAAATGATGTTAATTTGGGCTAAAATGATTGGTTCAAGGTTTAAAGAGTTTATATTCATAGTAAATAGATTTTAGGGATTATGAACTTCAAAGATTAGGGCTTAAAGTATAAGTTTTATGGTGTATAAGGTACAATCATGATGCTGATTGGGACAAATTTGAGGTCCTTGAATGTAGATCTGTAAGTAAAGAATGTGAATTTGGGACCAATTATCCTCACACCATCACAGATTGAGCCTAAAAAGTTAATTATGGTAATGAGTGATGTAATTTTAACCAAGTTCATCCCTGTGAACCTAATTCTTAATATATATAAAGGATGTTAATTGGTTTAGGGTTTCAGATGTTAACTGGGGATAAATTTATTAGTTTAGGGTTTGGGGTTTAGGGCTTATGGCTTAAGGCTTTTAATGTAAATGGTATAAGGTTTGGGGTTAAAATTAAATGGTACAGGGTAACTTAGGGTTTAAGATATCAAATATAAGGTTCAATCACTAAGGTAATTAAAGAGCATTTGAGCTATGTGTGACACCTATTTATGACTTGATTACCTTTATGTTTGCATAAATGTGATAAAATTAGGGTCAATTATGCCATGTATAGGTTGAGTACATGTTATAAAATCAATTGAGCAATGAATTTGGTTTAGGGGCTCAATTTTACCCAGATCATGTAGGGAATTGTAAAAATTGACTAATTGGATCAATTCATGATAGAAGATCAATATTTTGATTTTGCCCCAAATCATATCTTGCTAAATTGAAGACCCTCAAATTGGCCTAAAATGCCTCCTCAATTAAAAGAATCAAATAGCTCACCTCCTCTTTGGTTAATTAGGTTGAATGGGCTTGAAATTTCCCCAATTTACTAAATAGATGCACAACTAGATTAATACTCCAAAGGCTTTATCCATATGTTTAAAAAGTGCATAAATTATGACATCTCATGATAAAATCAATTATATTTTAAGGCATGTATGTTTGTGTCATGCAGTGGGCATTAGGGCATAAGGAACTTACAATTTAAATGTTTTAGGGATCATTAAGGATTAGGGCATAGGGTTTAGGTTTACATAATTATATATTAATGTCTAATCACTAGATATGCCATATGTTCAAACTAGATTCTTACTACAAAAGATGTTAATTGGGACTAAATTGAAGTTGGTAAATACCTATAAAGTAAATGTTTTATAATTTAGGGTATAGTGTTTAGGGTTTATGGCTTCTAGGTTTTAATGTATATACATGGTTTATTTTATGGCCTAGCTTCTAGGGTTAATCAAAAAGATAATTGAGGACAATTTGAATCACTTGGACCTATTTGCAACTATAGAATGTGTTTTTGGGTTATCATTAAACCATGGATGTCATGTCGCACATGTAGATTGAGTGAATTAATTGAATGGGTTAATCAGTCATGTGATTTAGGCCAAACTAAGATCTATAAACTCAATTCTTAGTAGTAAAGGATGTTAATTTCAACTAAAATGACTGATTCAAGGTTTAAAGAGTTTATATTTATAGTAAATAGAGTTTAGGGATTAGGAAATTCAAGGATTAGAGCTTAGGGTATAGGTTTTAGGGTATATAAGGTATAATCATGATGGTGATTGGGGAAAATTTGAGTTCCTTGAATGTAGATATGTGAGTAAAGAATGTGAATTTGGAATCAATTATCCCCCACATCATCGCATATTGAGCTTACAAAGTCAATTGTGGTAATGATTGATGTAATTTTAATGAAGTTCATCCCTATGAACTTATTTATTACTATTTATAAAGGATTTTAATTGGGTCTAAATTGATCCCAGGGGCCTATGGAGCCTCAATGTAAGGAATTTTATCCATATGATATCAATTGGAGATCCAAGTACTCACCATATTAAAAAATAAGTATTTTTTTAATTTGATATTCAATTCAGTTGAAAGGAGCCATGTGTAAGGAATTACATTCATATATAATTGAAATTAGGTCTTATTTAGCCTTGATTTCATACCATATTGAACCAATCTAGAATTTGGTTCTAGACGATACATAATTGGGGCCAATCGAGGCTTTCCCAAGGAATTGTGTCAACATAATTTTAATTAGGGCCCTAATTGCACACCTTATTCAAATAATTGCATTTTATCATGAATTTGATATGAAATCATGACTAATTGAACCCTCTATAAGGAATTATATATCTTTATTTAATAACAATTGAGATTCTGATTGTGCACCAAATTTAATAAAAAAAATATCTAGTTTAATTTGATCTATGAAATTTAGTCCAAACAAGCCTTGTGTAAGAAATTTCATCCTTCTACTATCAATAGGGGGTTATATTGGTCTCAAATACTTAACATATTGAATCAACCAAGTATTTAGTTCATTTGAACATGAAATTATGGCCAACCAAAGCTTATGCAAGTAATTGCATACATCTAATCTCAATTACAACTTCTTTGGCCCCGATTGTAAACTTTATCCAGCTAATCATGCATTTGGTTTTATATTATATACATAATTAGGTCCAAATGAGCCCCATAAAAGTTATTTTGTCCATATAATGTTCCAGTTGGGTTCCATTATCCCTAATTGCATGCCATATTGAACTAATTGGGTATTTAGGTTTAATATGATATGTAATTGGGGCCACTAAATTCCCAAGTAAGGAATTACATCCATCTAATGTCATTTGGGGCTTTAATTAAACATCATGTTAAATCAATTGATATTTTTTTCAATACTATACATAATTGAGGACAACTAAATCTTATGTAATTAATTACTTCCACCTAGAATATCAATTGAGGCAAATTTTCACCCCATGCAATGAATTGTGTCCATCTAATTTATCTATTGTGAATATTTTTCCCTAATAGCACATCATATTTAACCAATCAAGTAAATTATTTATTATAATATTTATAATTAAGAGTAATTGGTCCCCATGCAATAAATTCCTTTAATATAATGTCAATTAGGGTTTTCATAGCACATATCATATTAGATAAAAATCTTAAGACTGCCTAATGGATCCTATTCAGGTTTTAAGACGTTTAGAATATATAACATGATTGCATTATATAATACTACAATCATGTTATTAACATGATCATGGTATTTGAAATCAAATTCAATTCCTATGCCTTTGGGATTGATAATGTCTTGGATTCTTGAGCCAAAGGCTTGGACTGTCAATGTACAATCTATTATTGAAAGGTATAAAAATAAATAACAAATTTCAACTTTAATTTCCAAATACACTAAGAATTTTAATTTGAAAATTCAAGAATTGATACTGTCATGATGAGCACACTCTCCTCTTTCCAAACATATGATTCTTATATTTTTTGGACTAATTTAAGGTTTCAAACTAAATTTATTTCTAACTATGCCTTTTTTAGGCCACTACATGCTATAAACATACATACCTATACATGTTCACATAATTTATGTTTCATTGATCCAAGTGAAAAATAAATTATATTGTAATGTAGTAAGCTTAATTCTACACACATTAAAAAAAATGATTTTCATTTTTTGAGGTAGTTAGGCCTGACTCATAGATGACTATCCATTTCTTTGTTAGTTTTTAGGATCTATTTACTTGAAAAATTCATTAAAAAAAGTATTCATCAAAAAATACAAAAATATATAGGTGATGTGCTACAATATTTTATCTAAAATTTTCCCAAAGAGTTTTAAAAAATATTAAATACTGCTAAAAAAATGGTGCACGTCATGCCCATCTATCTATTATGTTTTCTAAAAAAACTTGATTTCCTCTTCAAATTTAGATGTTTGACCTAGTAAAACTTTACCATTTTTGAAAAACAAATAGCATTTTTGAAACTAGGCTTGAAATTCTATTTTTCATGTTTTTACACCATCTTCAAATTTGGAGTGTAAATATCTCAAATTATCTATAGAAGTTCAAATTTATGAAATTTTATAAAAATATTGTCATGGGTAGGCCTCTTTTTATCCCCTAACTTTGTGTAATTACCCTTATCAAAATCACTCTATCAATAATTCAATTAAACAAAGCTTTTCTATTTACATACCAGTCATAGGTACAACACATATATAGGTTGAATTGCTAAAGGAGTAGCCCAAGAGCCCAATTTTCCAAGTTACAAGCTAGGTCATTATTGTAATTACTTTGCACACATTATATGATTCACATCCAAGACAACACATAGGGAGAACTACATCAGTTTGATGCCCTTTTTAGAGTGTTGGCTATGTAGGCAACATATTTTGATAGAGGGGTCATTTGGGTCAACTCGACACCATGTGCCTACTAACCCATTTTTCCCCAAGGTCACATTGAAGATAGAAAACTAGGGTTTTACCATTTCAAAAGGAGTGGCAATCTAAGACCCAAATTTGAATGCACTAGAGTGAAGTCAAAGTAAAACCCATAAGCATCTAGGTGGTTATATCTTGTTTCAACATATATTCCATACAATACACTAGTGTTAAACTTGAATAATAACATTAACATAGCCATCCTAAGCTGATATTACTGTCTATAGAGCTAAAAGTATTAGAACCAAGATTTTCTAACCATTTCAAAATCTCCTTCTAGCTTGCTTTCAGTTATTCTAGATCTAGAACCACATTAGTATTAGAACAAGCTAATTACTTCACTTCTTTGTCATTTCTATGTCTAGCATAGTTTTGTTTTTCATATGTAGACTATCTCCACATAACAAATTTAGTGTATGATTATATCTAAGTTTAGAATTTAATTATCCTACTATAGATCTAATTATCACTCTTGTGCCATTTTATTTCTATATACCCATTTTATAATCTAGATAACCCAAATCTATATTCCATTTGAGGGTTAAATATTTGGTGAACCTAATCCATGTGAATATATAATTTTTTTATTCCTAGGGTTTTAGACCATCTTGGGTTTTATATTGTTTCACTTTTTAATTTATTACTTTCACTATTTTTCATGCAACCTAGATGTAGCCTTAGATGGGGAAGTGTGCCTATTGAACATATTAAGCTACCCCTCCACCCATCTAATATGTCTCAAACCATTGAGTGATCTCATACCTTGGATCATGATGATACCCATGTTGACAATGAAAAAAATATTGATAAGGTTATCATAGAAGAAGATTTTGATAATGAAAATCCTGAAGAAAATAAAAATGAGCAAATAGATCATGATCATGTGCATGCAATTACATCATTTCATGAGTGCATTTGAAAAAATCCTAAAGATCTTGATGATATTTAAAAATTTATACTCAGAGTAATAAATTCTAAAACTATAGTGGAAACATCCTTCCTCTTGAACATATTAAAAATAAAAACATTTAATGGGGGAATGGATTATGTGTTTAAACCTTTGTTCCCTGAAACTACTATTGATACATATATCATGGAATTATCCATTGTTTAAACACAAATAATAGTTTCAATGCCTATTAATACTCAAAACATGTTTTCATCCCCTTTGGTGACTACTAAATTTGCTAATCTAAATACCATTGGGCCTACAACTCAATCATTCCTTCAAGTTATAAAGACCTTGGAAGACAATATTACAAACATTGAACAAAATGCTTTAAAATCCCCTCATGCAATAGATTCACAAGACGTGTTGCATAACCCGCTTGCATTTGAAATATTTTAAAACCCTTTTCCAACTATATGTTTTGCACCTAAGTTCACATTTTATGATGGCAAGGTGATCCTGAACATCTTTGAACATTTTATATGTCTTGCTTTGACTATGCTTGTAATGATAAAATTTTGACCAAATTATTTCCAAGAATCCTCAAGGAATATGATTTGAGGTGGTTCTTGATTTACCTCTCCAATGCGTCAAAGAATTCAAACCTATTTTAGACCAGTTCTTAACATATTTCTCCATTAACATTTCTAAAAATGTTTCCTATGACCAAATTTCAAAAATTAAATAAGGAACCAATGAACCTATCATTTAATATGTCTTGAGATAGAAGACAATATTAGCCAAAATGATCAATATTATGGAAGACAAAAAATTTCAAGATATATTCAAGAAAATTTTGCTTAATACTTTACATGATTCTATTATTTTCAATAAGTTCAAATGTTTTGATGACTTATGCCATGCTGTATGCTACCATTAAATGAATCTTATGTCACCGAATAATATCAAGTATGTAGCAAAAAAAGATAGCTACATATACTTCTATTAATTAATTCAAAATTAAAGCAAGTTATAAGGTAAATCCTCTTGAGACTAAAAAGGAAACAACTACCATGGTTAACACAATTTCATAGTATCCTAATCATCTTGTCCTATTTAATGCACCAAGGAGATAATTTACATGTCTACTTGATTCCCCAATTTCATTTCTCTCACAGTTATTAAAGTATCAATTCATATCTCTCTCTCATCCTATCGAGGTTGATATGAGTCAACCTATACCCAAAGGATATGATATAAATACTTATTGTGATTATCATCAAGGACTAAAACATTCTACAAGTAGATGTTTTACCTTGAAACACAAGATCCAAGATCTTAACAATGACCAAAAACTTATATTTGAGGATCCTCCAAAGGAATTAGGTTCACAATTTGGTGATCACAATAAATAAAAAATATTTAATAATACTTTATAAGACCATTCCATGAAGGAACTAGAAGTCCAAATAGAATATAATGCACATCTTGCTCCATCACATTATGGACACTCAATAGATGGGGTTATTGGTACTTACACTTGAAATATACCTCTCGTATTTCAAAAAACTTTTATTTCCTTTTATGATAGTGAAATTAAAGATGATGAATCTGATCTTCATTATCTATTCATTAGATCATACCTTGATAAACACTCGATATGCAGTGTTATGATTGATAATGGTGCAAGTGATAATTTTTGAACCATGCCATTATTTATGCACTTGTGTTATACTCATCATGATATACATCCATCTAATAGATAATTTAGATCATTTGATGGGACCTCCTATAAGGTTCTTAGAAAGATTGACCTACCTTTATAGGTTATCGCCACACATGTGGTTACTACCTTTTTTAGTTATCCCTTCCACAAGCATCTTTGATATGTTATTGGGAAGACCTTGGATACACACTTTTAGAGAAATACCTTATACAATGCATGGGTATGTTAAATAAATTCATGTCAATCAGGTAATTACAATTACTAGTAATGCCATATGAGCATCCTCTTATATAATAGAAACTTATACCCGAAAAACTAGTTATTAAACCTACCAAGGCTAATTCACCATAAAATGGTAAGCAACAAGAAATCCCATGTACTTGGTGACCAATACTTGAGAGACCACTACATTAGAGACATATAGTGGATTCCACAAAATCCCCATATGCTACTACACACCATGTTTAGATATCAAGAGCACCTCAAAATGCACAAATTATTACTATTCTAAAGAAACCATACCACTCAATGATGGGTTACAAAAAATCCTACTCCTATTATGCCTACCATTACTTCATGAACATAGAGTCCTATTTTACCTATGCAGAGCACCATTGATACCACAATGACAAATATTACACCTATACATACTCTTTGAAAATGTAACCCAAGTATTACAATAGATTCATAGTGGGGAGATAAGCTATGGCCATCCATTAGATGGCATCATAGGATGATATTTCCTCTTCAAAAATTCAAAAAATACCAAAAAAATAAAAAATTAACATACAAAACTCCAAAAAAACTCTCGATACTTACATGTTCTATTATCTCCTTGGTAACCATGTGTTACTTCCATATTAATGGATGACATATTTAGTTAATCCTACATACACATATGTGTCACACTTATACTTGAGTTGGATATATGCATACACAGATACATTATACATTCCTATTTTAGATATGGGCCTTCTCTCTACTCATGTCATATGGACATTATGGGCATCCACTTAGTTTGTCTTGATACACATAGGTTATATGATTCGATGATCATTCTACATTATCATGTTTGAGCTTACATATGTACTTACACATGGTAATTAATATGCTATATAGATGACATAATTTTTCTAACACATTGGATCCATGGACAATATGACATTTAAATGTTTGTTTCTTATGGTTTAATTTGTGTAGTTCCTTAAGTGTTTTGTATTCCTTTTTTGAGCATTTGAATATGCTCTTTTACTTGTGGCCCCCATTCCTATGTATGTTTTAATTGACATTCACATATGTCAATTTTTTGTATGGAAATTTGATTATGTCATTATTTATTTTATTGACATTTAACCAAGTCATGTCCCTTTGATTGTCTGACATTTGAACATGCCCATTATTTGTTATCTCCTTGGACCATTGTATTTTGACTTGCTTTTGAGTGCTTTATGTATGTGTTTTTTTGCTTGTTGATCTTATACCATTACTATCTATATGTTTCCATGACATTTATAATGAATCTTAATCCTACATGCAATCACATTGGTTCTATGCACTTCAATAATCCATTTATGTAGACATGTTCATTATATATGCTGCATGGTTACATTCACATAGTATATAATTATCTTATCCTTTTGAAGTGAGGTGACTACCAATTCATATCCTTTCATAACCTAAAAAGGGGGGATATTTATGGGGGAATGTCATAGAGGTATGTTATTTACACTTTTCATAGTTTATAGATTCAGTGGGGACATGTTTTTAAATCATATTCTCCACACTCATTCAATATGTGGTACTTATATCAATTTTTTAAATTCAGTTGGAGTTGTCATATGGGAATGGATTACACACATTCATAATTATAATATTAAGTTTAAGAATGATTTATAAGTATACTATCTACATTAATTTATTGGATGGTAGATACATCAGTTCCCATATTCAGTGGGGGCATGCTTGGGAAACATGCTCTCCACACCTATTCAATATTCAACATGTCCAGTTTATAGTTGGAGCATGTTTTAGAAATATGTACTCCACATTGGTAATTATACAATTTTCAGATTTATCCATATATAGTGTGGGCATGATTGGAATAATGTTCTCCACATTTACACAGTTATTTGAATTGGCCAAATTACACAGTTATATGATTCATATACACATTTATGGGAAAATTATATACATTGCTACCATTATTATACACAATTTCAAAATGAGACATTTTTAATGTGCATATGCTATTAAATGTGTACATAATATTGAAAAATCAAATAAATTTTATATTTTAAACACTTTTAGGGATTGTCATCACCCACCAGGTTTGACTTTTATGAACTTTATTGAGCCAATATACTATAGTAGTTGGTTAACTTATTGGATGGTTGAGGTGATTAAATCACTCAATATTTTTAAGTTTATAGGTTAGACTTGATTACATCATCCAAACTCACCATAATTATAGTGTGAGTTGAATTGGTTTACTCACACTCATCAGGTTATAAGTATGATTAGATTGTACCATTGAGTTAATCTCAATTGTCAGGTGGAAACTCATTATTTCTCCAAGGTTGGAGGTATGTGTCCTATAATATTTATCTATCTCTTTATATATATGCACTTTAAATATTTTATATTTTGTCATAATCTCAATTTCAATGATTCATAATGTTACATCTTTTAAATCAAATTGAAAATAGGCAAGAAGGTTACATTAATACATAGGAGTACTCCTAAACCTTACTCTATTTCAATTTCAATCACTTCAATGATTTAAATTTAAAATTATATCCATTGATTATATAATGTAACATGATTTTGGTTGAAAGTCACTCACCAATAAATCACTCAATTTAGACCCAAAAAAATACAAGGTCTATTATACACACTTAGGTATGCATTTATTTCCTTTAAGCTATCAATTTCATTATTAGATTAAAAAGGGGGGAAATGTAGAAACTATTTATAAATTATATAGAAACTTAGTCTTGTACACTTATACATATTGTAGACATCTAATTCTTATCATTGTCATGCTAAAATTGCAAATTTGAATGATATTTTGCAATAATGCACAATCTAGACCAAAATCACTAAAATGCTCTAAATCATCCACACACATCATGTGTAAGGACTGATTCTTATCCATTTATCCCTGATTGGGGAAATGAATTTTATGGAATCATTATATTTTCATATTTCACTTCAATTAAAATTATGACCACATAAAATTATGTCCTATACCATTCAAATCTTCTAATTCAGCTGCACACATCATGTGCATGTGTCAATTGACATCTATAATACCCTAACTAAGGTATTACCCTCTACATAACTAACATCTTTTGATTTAACTCTAGTCAAATTATGACTTATTAAAATGACATTTTCAACTAGTTTGATTAAATGTGTGACTAATTTCCAAATAATTGTAGAAAATTAATTAAAATCATTAATGCAAAATAAAACCCAATTAGGAGATTAAGTGGAAAAACCATGAATGCTATTGAAGTTACATTTATTGGAAATTAATTTTTAAAATTGGCATCACCCATGACATCATCATAGGGTTGTCATCCAAAAGGCATTAATGGTGATAAAATATTTAGATTAAGGCTACCCATGCCTTATTAATGCTTCATTATTCCAAATATTGATGACCATATTTATTATTTATCCCTTCAAAATTGAATCAAATCATGGCCACACATATTGAACTCAATATGGATGGTCATTGTTGATTTTGAACATTTATAAAAACCTATAAATACATGAGCAATGGACCATAACTTTTAAGCTTGAATTGTGTAATGTTATCATGCATAAATAACTTTAAACAAGCTTTAGTTGTGCAATGCTACTATGCAGAAACTTCACTCATTCCTCCAAATTGAAAAATCAAGGAAACAAAGCCATTGGTGAACTATGATATGATGAAGGATCATAATACACTACATTGACAAAGACTTGGAGTACCGAATCCAAACATAAGCACGTTTATTGACCATTTTTGAAGGAGAATCACTATGCAAAGGTATTGCTTTTGTACTTTCATATTTAGTTTCTTGATTTCATTAACACCACCCATCGAGGGAGTAGGATTATCATGTTACATTATTTATGCTTATTATGGTATTTATTTATCAATACATGAACTAAATTATTTTGTAATCCTATTGTATATTTTCGCATGTCTTATGGGACCACATATCTCACATACTAGTTTATCCTTCTAATTGCAAATTCAAACCCTCTTTGGAGGCTATTTTTCTATTATTTTCTTTTAATTTTTTAATTTTATGTCTTTTAGAATAAATTGTGAGATCACCCTGTAAACAATGAATTCATCTTGAACATTAGTGAGATTGCCTTGTGGAATGGTGAGATTACCTTGAGAAATAGTGATATTGAATGCACAAATGGTGAGATTAATTGTTGTGATTTTTCTATTCTCTATGTGTCTTTTGTAGATTAGAAATATCAACCTAAAGATTAGTGATATTGACCCACAAGATGAGAAGTTCATCTAATCATCCATGAGATCATCTTGGATGAAATTTTGTAGAAGGATTGCTATGAAGAAAGGCAATTTCACCCTGTGGAATAATGAAATCACTCTGTAAATAATGAAGTCACCTTGTGGAATGGTGAGATCACTCTACATAATGGTGAGATCACCCTATGTCAAAAATCTAGAGAGTTAATAAGACAAGTTTCAATGTTTATTTTGATATCCTACACCATTTGCTAGACTACTAACACTTTATTTTGTAGGATTAAGACACCTCAATAGTTTACTCTTTTTTTTTAAACAACAAAGGAAAACTTTAATCACATTTGAATTTAGGCTTAAATAAAATAATCATCATAGCCTAAGAATCTTAAGAGTATTTAATTTTTGTCATTTGTTTGTTGATTAAATTAGTTTCAAAGTTATTTGAATTGATTATTATTTGTGCAAAACAAGCTTAACACGTATGCTCTCCCCCCGCCCATTTAGGTAACTTGAGTGACCAAAAGTGTTTCCATTTTTGCTTTTTTTACATATTCTAAGCATAAAAATAATTTTAGAAAGGCACTCCCCAAGATCCGAGTAACTTGGGTGATCCCAAACTAACCTTCAAATTCCTTTTTATATTTTTATTTCTTTAATCTTGGCTTGTGGGTAGGATTTCATTACCTCCCAATAAATTATTTAGGGAAGAATTGACCCAAAAATTCATCTCCTAACATCATTTCAACCCCACTCCATGATGGGGTATACAAATTGAGTTGGTTAATCACTAGGATGGTAGTTTGAGTGATTAAACTACTTCCCTTACTAATGACTACCCTTGAAATAATGTCCTAATATAGACATCACAATACACTAAGAAATTTATGGATGTAATGGTTGTAAAAAATATGACCTTTTTACAACAAGATGATTATCTTGGATCCAAATGACATGTTGTGCCCTAGTGTTAATCACACATATGAGACCATTTGAATATGAAAAATTTATAGTTTTTAGACAAATCCCATTTGATGTGGATTACTATTGGTTTAAGCAAAGTATCCTAAAGTTTCATTGTTGGGGATCAACCAAAAATGGATTACACTTGTGAAAGCAATAAACGCGAAAATAAATCAGATAGATAAGCAACTGAAATGATAAATAGCACAGAACAAGATATACAAGAAAACACCCTGAAAACTTGTATTAAAACTCTTTACAATAGGAATACAATTGAAGAAACTTCGTTCTTCCACACCTCTCTCAGATGCACACAAGATCTCTCACTAGATCTCTATTCCTCAAGATCTCTCTCTCAAGTACAATCAAATCCAACAACTTGGATTGATGCAACTCAGTACTGTCCTTCAAACATTCACAATGTTCTACTCATACTATTCAACTCTCTAAGCTAAGAAGATCTTTCCTACATATAGAAATAGGAAACTTGAGCATGCTCTTACAACAAATAGTTAAGCCTCTTGAACAAGGGCTCTAAAAATAATATTGCTAATAATAGAGACGCGAGCTTGAGTCTACAACTCAAACTCATCATGCAAACACTCGCTTCTGTCCTCAGAAATCGCTTTCTGGACACACAGGTAACCGACGTCGGTTCCTGCCTATTCACCTGTGACCGTCGCTGGCCGACCCTACTGCCAACGTCGGTGCCTCTGTAACTACAACTGACCGACGTCGGTCGCTCCTGACCGATGCCGGTGTCTGTGTAGACCCGAACCTGTTTGAGTTTGCTCCTTGGTGAAGCTTTTAGCTCCACACACCCTAACAATCTCCCACTTGGAGATAAACCAGCTGCACCAGTACCTATACAGCAACATCTTCTAGCTCCTCCATCTTCAACTCAATTATGAAGACCAATAGAAGTTGAATGAAGATTCAACTTCTCCTTAGTAACCGGCTTTGTTAGCATATCAGCAGGATTCTTGTCTGTATGGATCTTCTCCAGCTTCAACTCACCATCTTCCAATACCTGCCATATGAAATGGTACCTTAGCTGTATGTGCTTGGTTCTAGAATGAAAAGCTGAGTTCTTAGCCAAATGGATTGCACTCTGACTGTCGCTATACAATCTACAACTCCCATGCTCCCTTCCAAGCTCTTCCATGAACCGTGTCATCCATATCATCTCCTTGCTAGCTTTTATGGCTGCAATATATTCTGCTTTTGTAGTTGACAAGGCTACAACCTTCTACAACTTAGATATCCAACTAACCACCATTCCACCTATAGTAAAAACATAACCTGTGGTGCTCCTCCTGCCATCCAAATCACCTGCCATATCTGAATCTACATAACCATGTAGAGAAGTATCTGAACCTCCATAATACAAGTGCCTACTGCTGGTTCCTCTTAGATATCTAAGGATCCATTGAACTGCTTTCCAATGTTCCTTTCCTGGATTGGCCATATACTTACTTACTACTCCCACTACTTGGGCAATATCCAGTCTAGTACACACCATTGCATACATCAAACTTCCTACCGCGGAAGAATATGGAACCTTACTCATGTACTCTACCTCATCATGTGAATTAGGACATTGTTCTTTACTTAACTTAAAATGTCCAACCAATGGTGTGCTTACCGGTTTAGCATCCTGCATATTGAACCGTTTCAACACCTTGTCCACATAATCTTCTTGAGACAATATCAACCTGTGATTTTTCCTGTCCCTCTTAATGCTCATGCCAAGGATTTTCTTTGCTGCTCCCAAATCCTTCATAGCAAACGTTTGAGCTAATTTCACCTTAAGCTCAGAGATATCCTGCATGTGAGATCCTGCAACCAGCATATCATCTACATACAACAATATAATAATATATCTACTATTATCAAATCTCTTAAAATATACACAATGGTCAGATTGACATCTACTGTAGCCATGCTCAGTCATAAACCTATCAAATTTCAAATACCTTTGCCTAGGAGCTTGCTTGAGGCCATACAAGCTTTTCTTCAACCTGCACACTAACTTCTCCTTACCCTTAACCTCAAAACCTTCTGGCTATTCCATGTATATTTCCTCATCCAAGTCTCCATGAAGAAACACTGTCTTAACATCTAGCTGCTCAAGATGCAAATCCTCAAAAGCAACCAAAGACAATACAACCCTTATAGAAGTCATCTTAACAACAGGAGAAAAAATTTCACCAAAGTCAATACCTGGCTTTTATGCAAATCCTTTCACTACCAATCTGGCCTTATATCTCATCTGTCCATCCTCACCTTCCTTCAACCTGTAGGTCCATCTGTTCTTGAGCGTTCTCTTACCAGCTGGCAATTCAACCAAATCCCATGTTTGGTTCTCTCTTAAGGACTCCATTTCCTCAACCATGCCACACTCCCACTTACTCCTGGACTCCACCTATAATGCTTCTTCAAAACTCTCTGGTTCTCCACCATCAGTTAGCAATAAATAATATAAGGAAGGAGAATATCTAATTGGAGGCTTACTTACCCTTTCAGACCTCCTGATGGGTGTCTTGGACTCGTTCTCAACATGCTGTCCACCCAAATTTTCTGACAGTGACCGACCTCGGCCACCTGTAGACCTGTTACTAGCCGACGCTGGTTCTTCTTGGCCGACGTCGGTGCCTGGTCTACCGACGTCGGTCTCTGTATGACCGACATTGGTTTCTGTACTGCCGACGCCGGTTCCTAACCTGCCGACGTTGGTCTCTGTGTTTTCCTGTAAGTGATTATTTCTTTTTCCCACGAGCTCATTTTGGACCATAACTTCATCCAATTCACCATTGCTCTGCCCAGATTGATCTAGCTTCCTTATCTGATCACTGTACATCACTCTTTCATTGAAAACAACATCACGGCTCCTAATTACCTTGTTAGTTCCTAGATTCCAAAATTTGAAACCAAAATCATCTGAGCCATAGCCAATAAAAGTGCACCTCATAGACTTTGCATCAAGCTTCTTTATATTTTCCTTATCTATGTGCACAAAGGCTTCACAACCATAAAATTTGAGATATGAGAGATCTACCTTTTTACCTATCCATGCCTCTTCTAGAATTCCACCATCCAGAGCTGTAGAGGGTCCTCTGTTAATCAGGTACACTGCGGTGTCAACTGCTTCTGCGCAAAACTCTAAGGGCAACCCAGCATGCAATCTCATACATCTTGCACGCTCCATAATTGTTCTGTTCATCCTTTCAGCAATACCATTCTGCTGAGGTGTCCTTGGAACCATCCTTTGCCTACGGATTCCGTGAGTGTAACAATACCAGTTAAACTTAAGACTGCAGAACTCACCGCCATTATCAGATCTCAAGCACTTTAATCTTCTACCTGTTTCATTCTCAACCATGGCTTTCCAAATCTTAAAAGTCTCAAAAACATCAGATTTATTTTTAATACAGTAGATCCATACCTTCCTTGTAGCATCATCTATGAATGTAACATAGTACCGTGATCTGCCAATAGAGGCTACCTGAGCCGGTCCCCACATGTCTGTGTGAACAAGCTGCAACTTTTGCCTTTTCTTAGTAGACCCAGTCTTGAGAAAACTAACCCTTTTCTGTTTTCCAAATACACAATGCTCACAAAATTCTAGATCCATACTTTTCAAATCTAAAAGCATACCTTTAGACTTAAGAATTGACATCCCCTTCTCACTCATGTGGCCAAGCCTTGAGTGCCACAATTTAGCATCCACATCTGAAGTAGACAAAACTGAAGGAGATTTGTTAGTAACACAATTACACAAATAGAGAGTACCTTCTCTCTTACCTCTAGCCATAACAAGTGCACCCTTGGTCACCTTCCAAGAATCTGCTGTGAGAGTTACTGTACAACCCTCATCACCTAGCTTACCTACAGAAATCAAATTTCTCTTCAAACTAGGAACATGCATCACATTTCTCAACACCCATGTGTTGCCATTCTGCATCTTTAGCTACACATTACCTTTGCCAATAATCTTACAAGGCTCATCATCCCCTAAGTACACTATTCCAAAATCTCCATGGATATAGTCACTAAAATATTCTCTGTTAGGGGTAGCATGGAAAGATGCACCAGAATATAATACCCAAGATTCTATATTATTATGCAAAGAGAAAATAAGAGCATCCTGTGCAATACCTACAACCTTTGTCTCTTCCTTTCCTTCGTGCTGATTCTCCTCCTTAGGCTTTGACCAACAATCTCTGCTTATGTGCCCCAACTTTCCACAGTTCCAGCATTGTGGCCTTTTGCCATTCCTGGATTTGGATCTGCCTTTTCCCTTAGATTTAGATCTTGATCTCCTCTTGCTCTTTTATTTTTGCCTTCCTCTGCTCTCGAGATTTAAAGCGTTCCTAGATGTCTCTTCTGTGCTTTTCCTGCGAATTTCCTCATTCAAGATAACACTAACCACATCCTCTACTTTTAAAATATTCAAAGCAGAAGCAGTATTAGAAACTGCCATTGCCAAGCCATGCCAGCTTTCAGGCAAAGAACATAATATTAAAAGAGCTTTTATTTCATCTTCAAATACAATATTGACTGAACTTAATTGGTTAACAATACCATGGAAATCATTCAGGTGATTAGAAACAGATCCACCTTCTTGCATATGCAAATTAAATAACTGCTTCATTAAATATACCTTATTTGAAGCGGAGGGTTTTTCATACAAATTTGCTAACGTAGTCATTAACTCTACCATAGTTTTTGCCTGTGACAAATTAGATATCACAGTGGAGGCCAGACTCAGTCTTATAGACCCAAGAGCCTTTCTGTTAAGAACTTCCCATTCTTCATCCTCCATGTCCTTGGGCTTCTTTGCTATCCCACCTAACGGTAAGTAAAGATCCTTCTGATACAAATAGTCCTCTATCTGCATTCGCCAATGTTGATAGTTCTTGCCATTAAACTTTTCCATTCTCAACTTACTTTCTTCTGCCATTGCTTCTCTCACTCAAACGGAAATCCCTGTAGAAACTCCTGTGAGCAACCTGTAATCCAAACACACTACATAGATCTGAACCACCTGTTAGTGAACCTGAGCTCTGATACCACTTGTTGGGGATCAACCAACAATGGATTACACTTGTGAAAGCAATAAACGTGGAAATAAATCAGATAGATAAGCAACTAAAATGATAAATAACACAGAACAAGATATACAAGAAAACACCCTGAAAACTTGTATTAAAACTCTTTACAATAGGAATACAATTGAAGAAACTTCTTTCTTCCACACCTCTCTCAGATGCACACAAGATCTCTCACTAGATCTCTATTCCTCAAGAGCTCTCTCTCAAGTACAATCAAATCCAACAACTTGGATTGATGCAACTCAGTACTGTCCTTCAAACATTCACAATGTTCTACTCATACTATTCAACTCTCTAAGCTAAGAAGATCTTTCCTACATATAGAAATAGGAAACTTGAGCATGCTCTTACAACAAATAGTTAAGCCTCTTGAACAAGGGCTCTAAAAATAATATTGCTAATAATAGAGACGCGAGCTTGAGTCTACAACTCAAACTCATCATGCAAACACTCGCTTCTGTCCTCAGAAATCGCTTTCTGGACACACAGGTAACCGACGTCGGTTCCTGCCTATTCACCTGTGACCGTCGCTGGCCGACCCTACTGCCAACGTCGGTGCCTCTGTAACTACAACTGACCGACGTCGGTCGCTCCTGACCGATGCTGGTGTCTGTGTAGACCCGAACCTGTTTGAGTTTGCTCCTTGGTGAAGCTTTTAGCTCCACACACCCTAACATTCATGTCACCATATGATCCCTTGAGAGAAGAGGGGGATTTAAAAACCTACTTTTCATGTGCATATAAATTTATTAGATTAATAACTTATTTCCTCTCAAAAAGGAATATATCAATGGAATCCAAGAGTACAAAGCAACCTTATTATTTTATAAGATAAGACGTACACTTTAGTGTTTCTATTAATCTTGTTTACTTGTATTATCTTTTGAGTCTAAAAATATTTGTGTGTGTGAAACAAAACACATCCAAAAACCAAACATTTATTAGACACCAGCTTTTGAACAAAGAGGCATTATGCTAATCAAATCTATTAAAAAAATTTATCTTTATTCAAAAATGAATCAAATAATTTGTGTTTGTATTTCAAAAAAGCATCATTGCATTATACATTTAAGTCTATACTATTAATCACTTATAAATATAAATTCCTTTTAGTACAAACTTGAAATAAAGTTCTAATCCAAAACATGATTAGTCTATGCTAGAGTCTTGCCTAAAACTTAGGCTTGGGTGGTTCACCTTTTGTTCTTAGTTTGAGAAACTTGGGTGAAATTTTTTGTTTGGTTTGAAGGTTTTTGTATAGAATTTACTCATTTTATTCTTATTTAAACTTAGATCATCTTATGTCCACTCACGCTCTAAGTTACTTGACCATTTAACTTTATTTTCTTTGGTGTGTCACTATGCTACCCATTTTTTTTGGGTTTTATATTTAGGATTTATCATTCTAATTATCATCCTAAGCTTCTTGATACAAAAATTAATCTTCTAATTTCTATGAACATGACCTATCATAGTCACACTCAACTTTTTACAATATTAATGTACTTCAAACTTAGGTTTTTTTGTGCTATCCTGCACCCTAAGCTCCATGGTGGTTTTACCCTCTTCTAATTTATCTATTTAGACCAACCAAGGTCAAGTATTATCATTACTTATTTATTATAATTTTTTGACATTACACCATTCCATTATAATTATTGACCTGAATTCACCTTGTGTTTGTTTGATTGAAGAGTCTAGAAACACCTTTTAAATGTTTGCAAACCAAAATCCAAAACACTTCACAAATCTAGAAAACCACCATAAAACATGCAAAGGTATACTCATAGTGGGGTTTCTTATGGCCCTAGTTATAAGGAAGAACATTATTATTATGGTTAAGAGTACTCTGTCATGTTTGAAGACATTACAACCATGATAGGATATGAACATGGTTACTATGAATAAAAACCTGTAAAAGACAAAGATGAATCTCTCATCAGGTTAATATAATTAGGGGATAGATTATCACCTGATTTCCCAATGGAATAATTGTACACACTTGTTTGAGTAGAGGATAAATAACTAGAGAAACCTATTAATTGTGTCATAAAATCCAACGTTTCTTCCACTATCAAGGGGGAAGAACCACTTGTGTATTCCTCCCAAACTAATCAAGATCTTGCTACTAAGATCCAATAAATTAGTCAACATACACTAATCAATTAATCATAGACCTAAAAAATTATTTAACTGTGACTTCAATCGATAATACCACTTTTAGGGATCAAGAGCAAAATTTATACCAAACACAATAGTCCTTAGTCATTCCAACATCTGATATGAATCTTGTGTCTTCTCCTTAATAGAACCAACCTATAGATACTTCTCATGAAGTTCCACTTGATATGAAACATACTTTATTTAACCATTAGGAGACTCTTTCCCATTTACAACAACATTCTATTCAAGATCTATCATAATCACATGTTGAGGGTATTTTTCAAAACATTTTACCAAGTTCTTCCCAAATGCAACAAGTTCCCCTTACAAACTATTAATGATAATTCCCATTAGTAAACTAAAAACAAGCACCCCAGAACCAATAGATTTACTATAGATCACAATAATAGATTCCTAGGAATTAGTATCAAACATCTAGGAATCCACAATAAAACCTATTAAATAAACAATTTTAGACTTACTCAAATCCAAGGATAAACCAAAACCAAAATTCTAGATAAAGGGTTCATATCCTAATAGGAATATGCACAGGGGGTATATTCCTACCCAAGAAAATTATATTCCACCAAAAAATGCACCAAAGTGAAAGAGTGGAATTTTATGAAATAAATAGTCACAAGACTTGAAAAAAGTAATAGGGTCAACAAATACAAGTTTGATGAGATATGTCCATATCTATTTGACTTATGCATCCATCAAGTCCCCTTTCTACCTAATTTTGAGGTACCCAAGTTTAATAAATACAAATTAAAGGGTGACCCTAAAGAACACATTCAATCCTTATTTGTGTTGTGACAAGAGGTAGCCTACAATACTATTTATTTTCTCTTCATATTTCAGTTCAATTTGGCTAGACAAGCTTTAGATTGGCTCTTCAAATTTCCAAAGGGATCCGTGATAGATTGGAATGATCTATCAAAAAAATTGTTAACCACTTATATTACAACATTGAGCATGAGTTGATAGTGGTTGACTTATGCAAAGCAATATAAAGATATGGAGAAATATTTACAACATACTTAAAATGGTGGAGGGCACTATCTGTTTGCTTTCAACACAATTTTATAGATAGGAAGTTAGATGACATATTTGCACAAAACCTACACCCTAACATAGCTCATAATTTGAGACTCACCTATGATAAAACATTCAATGAAATCATTAAGAAGGGAGTGTAGATTGAAAAAAAAACTTATTACAAAGGGCCTTGTGAAAATTTATACTCAGGGTCAAATGTCTAATCTAACTCAACCACCTATTCAAGCTACTACTATAGAGAAACTTAAGGTTTTTAACAAGAACAAAAACATGGTGGGTAATAGAGTAACAAAATATCAACATGTAAAAATAGTGTAGGCTCCACCTATTTTAAATGTACAACTTAGTCCACTAACCACTTTATAGAGAGCCCTTCCTCATAGAGGGTTCAAAAAATATATACCATTTAGAAAACTAGGAGAACCTGTTGAGGTATTATTCCAAAAGCTATTGGTAGCCAATTTTATTGTATGGACTATACCAAAACTATTTCCTAAAGATCAACCCAAACTTGACTGGTAGTAGGAAGATGAGTTTTAAAATTTTCATCATGTTATCAACCATGCTATTTATTGATGCATAAAATTAAGGCATCTTATTGAGGGCCTGATTGAAAGTGGAGAAATCGAAGTGAAACAAGCTACACATAATACCAATCAAGATATGGGCATTTATAAAGACCCATTTCCCAAACACAATCAACAACAATAGAGGAATAATAAAAACCAAGGTTAGGGTCAATGTCAAAAAGGACAAGGTTAGAAACTAAATCAACATAATTATAATTAGGATCATAATACCTAAGCTAATAACCAAGGCTACAACACTATGTCATATGATTATAATAACATTGTGGGGTGTATTTTTGGTAATCATGTTGCCATTATCACCCATGAACCATCCAATGTTTCTCAAATAATTAATACCTCTATTTTAAGGTTGACATCCTCTTCTTCCATTAAGGCCACAATAGGTTGAAGTAATTCTATTATGCCTCAATTTTTGTGAGTTACTATTTCTGGACCTCCACCCCATTCTATTAATTTTAATGACTCCTCGCTGACTCAAAATTGTAAAATCACAACTAGAATCTTATGAGTTACCCTTCAAGGCCCTTTAACTTCTCCCCCTACTAAGCCAAATTTGATCCTATGCCTTATACTTATTCTAATTATGATAACTCCATATCGACTCAAAATTACACAATCACAACTAGACGTTAATGAGTTACCCTTCAAGGACCTTTGCCTTCTTCCAACATTGAACCAAATTTGAACCTTGTACCTCCTAATATTAAACTAAACACTCTATTGGCCAAGGCCAAACCCTCTCATCCTACCATTGAGAAGCCATATAGTATTTAAGACCAACTAAGCAAATATTTTACACAAATTTCTATCTTATGTCTATTGTGTATGTCAAAAGTTCATAGGACCATACTAAATGACTTCATCCAATAGTCCACTATTTTTGAAGAGATTAAACATACCCAATTACAAACTCTTATGGGGCATCTATCTTTTATCTAGCAACTTAATTTTGATTAATGAGATATGCCTTCCCTCGATCCGAGCCATAATGATCCCTTGTATATTAAGGTTATTATCTCTCACCATAAGATCAAGTGGGTTCTTATAGACAACGGTTCAAGCTTGATTATATTTCATTAAATTTTATATAATGGTTGGGATATAACACTAAATACATGCATCCTAAAACAATCATGATCAAAATGTATGGCAATGCCAAAAGAAAGTCTTCAGGGACCATTTACACTTCAATCATTATTGGGCTATAACCCATGATACCCTGTGCCATATTGTGGAAATTGAACTAAATTATAATTTACTTATTGGTATTTTTTAATCCATGAAGTACAATCCATCCCTTCTACCTTACACAAATGCCTCAAGTTCCTCAATTCAAAAATTGAGGTCACTATTTATGTTGATCTTCAGCCATACTAATATTGTAAACATTTAGAGGTTGAATATAAAAATTATAACTATTGCCCTAGTTCTAAATTTTTAGCCAATAATAATAAATCAATAGTTTTTGAACCACCTAAATTTAATTATAGTGATCTTGCTTCCAATTCAGCTAATCCATTTCTTGAAGCCTTTGTAAACTAGCTTATTGTTGAGGAAACTGAAATTTTCATGTATCATCTAAAATATACCTTTCATATTATAAAGTTACCCAAATATCCTAAGTCATATGGTAGACCCAAACCTTATAAAATCCCTAAGAGGCTTAACATGATTTGGAAAATTAAACACATGTAGAAGCAACCAATGGTATTTATACTAGCCACTTCACCAAATCAAGATCAAGAGACCTTTATTGAAGGATATTGGTTATATGCTGATGGCCTCACTAATTATTTTCATAATCCTAAATACCCTATCCCTAATTTAATTATGTGATCAAATTATTCTTAAACCTCTATCTACTACAAAACCTTCTATAAAGCAAGGTCTCAGATTTATACTGCCTGGGGGTGACCTCATGTATTTTGAAAGTGATTCCTCTTTATCGACTGATGAAGAAACTCTTGATAGTGACATAACATCCCATTATAATGCATAAAATGAGCTATCCAACACTGACTCATTTGATTCTAATTTCATTATGACTATCAAATCCCATTATCCACTAATCTTTTCTATCCTAACCTTATATATTAGGACCAACAAAATCATATTATTCTCCTTAACAAGTTTCAAAATGAGGAATCTACTATCAAGTACATGGTCATTAGGGATGGATTAATATTTTGTGATCATAAATAAAGCTTTGAATTCTAATTATAGCCTACCACCTAATTTTGAGAGCATTAAAATTTTACTCATCATATAAAAGATAAAACATTAATATCTTTAGGTGAAAACCTCTTTGAGGCACTCATTGATTAGGGAAATAATAAATATAAAGATAAGACCTTGAGTGAAAACCTATTTTAGGTGCTCTTGGGTGGGGAAGTTTTCTCATATCCATAGGAAGTGTAGTGTCCACTAAGTCAAAGATCTTTAGCTAGTATTAGTATCACCTATGAAAAACATAAAGCCTTTGAGCATATTATTCTAGACTTTTTATATAAATTTATCAATTAGACATTACTAGAACTGAAAAAATTATATTCTTATCATTATGATTATCTTTGAGACTCACAACCAATGAATGAATAAGAGGATCAATATCAAAAACTACTCACTATTTTAGAGGATGGTTCCACACTCCTTGTAGAGAATACAACTGAAGTGAACATGAGAACCTATGGAGATCCAAAGATTATTTATTTAGGGGAATCTATCACTAATGAAGAGTGTGACTAAATTATCACTATTTTGAGGTATTTTATTTATATATTCTTATGGGCTTACTCAGACATGCTAGGCCTAGACCCTACCTTGGTCATGCATCAACTTGTAGTAAATCTAGATGCTAAGTCAGTCAAGTAGAAGTTGAGAAAGATGTACCCATGAATTGATATATTAGTGAATAAGGATATATAAAAATTATTAGAATATGGATTCATAAGACCACTGGAATATTCTAAATGGATATTAAATATAGTCCCAATAAGAAAAAAACACACAATGCATATGCATTTGTATTTATTTTCAAGACATAAATAAAGCATGTCCTAAATATGATTTCCATATACCCAACATTGACATGATTATAAAATCAATTTTAGGGTATGAGATGTTGTCCCTCATGGACAAATTCTTTAGGTACAACCAAATCAAGATAGCCCCAGAGGACTAGCACAAGACTGAATTCATCACATTATGGGGAGCATTTTGTTACCAAGTCATGCCTTTTGGATTGAATAATGTTGGTGTCACTTATCAAGATGCCATGAATGTCATATTCCATGACATGATGCATGATATATTTGAGGATTATGTTAATGACATCCTATCAAAACCAAGAACTTGTGTCAAAGATCTTGACATTCTGCAAAGAATTTTTGAAAGATTTCTTGAATAGAAGGTTCACCTCAATCCTAAGAAGTACATCTTTAGAATTACACTGAGTAAATTTATAAGATTATTTTTATCATAGAGAGGGATTGAAGTGGATCCTTCTAAGGTTAATGACATCATAGATATTCCTCCACTTTCCAAGATAAAATAACTCTGTAGCCTACAGGGCAAAATTCAATTTATTCATAAGTTTATATCATAATTGGTAGACAAGTGTCATCCTTGTACACACCTACTGTAAAAAGGTGTCATATTTTAGTGGGATATTTAATTTCATCAAATATTTTCAAAACTTAAGACATACTTAACCAACCCACTAGTATTGAGACCACCAACACCCAAAAAACCATTACTTATTTATATCTCAACAATGAAACATGCATTGGGGGAACTATTGGCCCAACATGATGACCAAGGTAAATAAAATGTGGTTTATTATTTGAGAAAGACACACATAGCATATAATCATAATTATACACCTATGAATAAATCTTGTTTTGTAATGTTTTTCACTTCCTAAAAGTTGTGGTATTACATGTTGAACAATAAAACTATTATTATTGTTAAGATGGACCCTCTCAAGTAATTATTATCCAAAGTAACTATCATAGGATGTATGTATAAATGGGTCATGTTCAAGAGTGAATTTGACATTGAGTAACAAAATTAGAAAGCTATTAATGGGAAGGTCATCATATATCAACTTGTTAAGGCTCTTATTATAGATACTCAACCACTCATGTTTGATTTCCCAGATGATTCTATCATGATAATAGAAAAAGTGGCTCATGAACCTAAACACTAAAAATTATAATTTGATGGATCCTTCACATCACATAGATATGGATCCATTATTTTACTCATTACACCACAAGGGGACCTTATACCTAAGGCATTTCATATCATCTTCAACTAAACCAATAACATGATCAAGTATGAAGCCCTTATTGCATGACTTTATCTTGTAATACAATGGGATATATAGTAATTAATGGTTTATGGAGACTCTCAATTAATCATTAATCAGACCACAATCTAATACCAAACTCAAGATGAAAAACTTGTGCCCTACAAGCACATTGTGGACAATCTCAAGTCCCATTTCAAATCCCTACATTTTGAATAGGTGCCACAAGCCAATAATATATTAGCCAATGCAATGGAAATAATTGGGTCCATGTTACAAGTTTCTAGTGATGTCCAAGAGTATCAGTTTTTCATTGAGAACCTTCTATAGCCTGCTCATATATTACCAAATTGAAAGAAGGTTTGTATGATTATTAGTCTCAATCTCCCACCTGAACCTCCTTGGTACCAGGGTATTTATAATTATTTTTATGACCAATTTTTTCCTCCTGACCTTTCACACAATAACTAAATAATCTTCCTTCATCACCTATCCTATTATACCTTCCTTGGAAACATGCTTTATCATAAGGGCTATGATGTAATGCTTCTTCATGTTTTTATCTTTAGGAGTATCAATCTTAAATCTTAAAGACATCCACAAAAGAATGTGTGGGTCCCACTCTAGTGGTGTAGTCCTAGCCAAGAAAATACTCAAAATATGATACTACTAGCCTAAGATGGAAATCAATCCTTGTAATTATGTCAAGAAGTGTGTTACTTTCCAATAACATGGTAATTTGATACATGAACCTTCCTTGCCTCTAAAAATGATTGATACACCATGGCTATTCTCTACATGGGGTCTCAATATCATCAAAAAAATAAACCCAATATATTTTAATGGCCACAAACATATTATTACTACTACAAACTATTTTACTAAGTTGATTGAGGCAATTCCTCTCACTTACATAATTGAGAAGCAAATTTCCAACTTTATCCATTACCATATCATCTTTCATTATATGATCCCTACTTGAATTACATCTGATAATGGTGGTTCATTTATGAACAAGGATGTTAAATCCCTATGTACCATCTTCAAAATCAAAAACAAAAATTCCACACCATACAACTTGTAAGGAAAAACCTAATCTGAGGTGTCTAATAAAACCATTATTGTAATCTTTAAAAAGATTATCAATGACACTGGTCATAATTGACACTTACAATTTTTTCCTGCTCTTTGGGCCTATCAAACTAGTCATCATACCCATATAAGATCCACTCCATATTCCCTAGTGTTTGGCATAAAGGTTATTATCCCAATAGAGGTTGAGATACCTTCATTATGGGTATCTTTAGATTATATTATTGATAATGAATATTATCGAGTTTAAAAATTACAAGAGCTAGAACTTCTTGATGGAAAGAATTTAATTGCCCTAGATAATATAAGAGCAAATAATAATAGGTTATGTCATAGCTATAACAAATGCATTCTCCCTTGGGAGTTTGAAGTTGATGACCTAGTCTTAAAATATAATCAAAAGAACACTAATGTTGAATGTAAGAAGGGTAAGTGTTAACCCAATTGGCTAGGCCCATACATGGTTATAATAAACCATGGCTTAGGGGAATACTAATTGGATACTTCAACAGGTGAAGAGCTCCCATAACCAATGAACATTGTACATCTCAAACATTTATACTATTGACAACCTTTTTTTGAACCATTGTCTATAAAAGTCCTTACTTAGGAGCACCATGTGCTGAGATTGTTTATCATTCCATCATACTTATAACTTGGACCATTACACCCTATATGGTTAAATTATGGAGCATTATACCCTGTATCATTTCATCTTGGATCATTTCACCCTATATTATTATAAATCTAAACCATTATACTCAAAATGTTTCTATTCCATTATACCTAGAACAATTATACTCTCACTTAGACTATTGTAACCTGGACCATTTTACCCAATACCAATAATGATCTTGATTATGATTCAGTGGCATTTTTCACACATTCAAAAAATGTTCTATGAGGTAGTTCAACTTGATCACTATCCACAACTTATTTTTTAGACAAGTGTATCATGTTATGTCAACACATGGTTTTTTCCTACTAGATGGTTCCTTGGGAATTATTTAAAACTATGTATTATTATATTCTTATTTTTTTGTTACTTGGTATTTATTTTTGCATTAATATGGATCATGTTCATTACAACTAATTTAGATATCATTTGAAATCTTACATATGAAAGTGCATCTCCTCAACTAAGTAGTTACCTATACCTTTATTCATATTACATTTTTAGTACTTATTCCAAAAACATAAAACATTAGAAATTGATATGACAAAAGACCAAAAACATTGCCTTGTACCTTCATTTATTCTGATCTTAAGTGCTCTCACCATTTTACGAGCAACCTAAGCCATGATCTTGTCATTTTGTGAGTCACCATTGTGTGCATTGTTCATTTGAACTAAATACATTATTTCATCCTTTGATTTTCTTAAGCTCTTGATATTTTGAGAAATTCTAATTTTAAATGCACTCACCATTTTGTGAGACCATTTACATATTCCTCTACATGTTAATTATGTTTCCTTATCATTAATTTTTATTCTATCATATATCTTGGGAGAACTACATTGGGCTTGAAGTTTACTTTGGACATTGTGTCGATGAAACTATATAAGTAACATCTACTTGCCTGGTGTATCTGGAGTCAACTTAGCTACCCCTTCATTTTCTTCTATTCCCCCCATTTTGTTTTTTTTCCTATGTCCTAGGGGCAATCTTTGTCATATTTTTTGTGTGTTGTTGTTTCCCTATAGCCTGAAGGCAACTTTAGACCCATTGTTCTTGTATTGTTGTACCAATATCATTATCACCTAGCTTAGGGGTCAACCTATCATAGAGTGTAATGCCTCCATTACACATGCATGAATTTTTTTTTTCTATCTACACTAACATTGTGATTACTCATTGTTTGTGTTTATTTATTTTTGTGTACTTAAAATATTTTGATTACTACACTTTTATTTTCTTTGGATTATTTAGTTGTTTTTAATTGTGTCTTTTAGTTTTTATTTGTTGGTGTTTTTTTGTGCTTTATTCGTTTATATTTATTTATTGGTGTTTTGTTGTGTATTTATTCTTTTTTTTTTTAATTCATGTCTTGTGTTTTTATGTGTTTATTTATTTACTTATCTATTTAGATTGTTTGTTTGTTTTTTATGTTGTGTTTAAACACATTTCATAAACCTTTTGAGTCTGACCTTACCTTGGAATTGAATTGTTTACATTTGTATTTAAATTATTTTTTACTTGTTCATTTTTAATTACAACTCATTAATACATGGGTATTGATTATTCATATCTTGATTTTAGGCTATTTAATAATTTTCCCTTACTTTATTTTATGATTTGTTTATGTTTTAGTACATTCATGTTCCTACTTTAGTTTGGATAATTCATATATATTTTTTAAGTTGGTTACATTTTGTATTTAAACATCTCTTTTTATCTTTTTATTCTTTTTTTGTTCAAACGTAAATAGTTGTAACTTTGGTTTTGGTAGTTTTTATCATTATCTTTTAGTTATAAATATTGCATTTGAACCAATCAATTTACAAATTTAATACAATGTTATTATAGGTTATTCATACTTATGATGCATAATTTCATTTTTCCAAAGTAAACACCAAGCGATCCAAAGTCTAATAGTCAATGTGGCATAGAAGAACATCTCTGAAAGTACTATCCTCCATATTTGATCCTCAAACAAGATATCATAACCATATTGGAAACCAAAACTTTAGAAACAAGAAAGAATCTCAATGTAGGACACACATCTCCTATCATACACATTGAGTCATATTGACTATTTCTATGATTAGTTTTGGGATGTGCATCTCTTAAATTATCTTCTGGCATCTAGTCATACATCAAACATAAAAATAAATACATCAGCATCCATATGCTAACTAAGGACATGCATATCCTAACACTAGCTTATACCATCATATCACAATAATAAAAAACTAAATGTAACCATCAAGTGACATAAAATATTAAGAGTCCATGTAAAAGTAGTAATGAGCCAAAAAATGAATGTCATATATATATATATCTCAAAATAATATTTTATACATTGATAGAATATTTATAGATCTCATAATACAAAATGGAGCTACAAAATTGTCTTTAATCATGGCCATCACTTAGGGGACTCTGATGAAAGCTCCAACCCATGCCTAAAGTTGGTGATGATGTTGGACATGGTGGTGGTGGCCCCATGACTACTCATTGTAAAGATGGATGTGCTACTAATCACTATGAATCCATAACATGTCTAGATTTAGAGGTCCTGATAGTCCATTGGGATATTGAATCATCTTTATATGATGGATCTCTCCTCTCTACAAGGAATATATCCTCATATAACTTATGCCAATATGTAATCTCATCCTTCATGCATAAGATACCATCCTTCATATGTAAGGCATCATCCTTGGTTACAATCATGTTAGCCAAGGCTCTGAATGAACCATAATCTATCCTATCTCATTGAGCCTCATCTCACTCCTAGTGAGTCTCTCTACCTAAGATATCAATCTCTCCCCATTCACCTGAGCTCTATCATGCATGCTGGGTACTCTCTAAAGCTCTATATCTACATCCATAGATGTAATAATACCTTGTATACTAGTCATATACCCATGTGTAGTAGTTAAATATGTGTGTAAACTAGCTATGTCACTCTGTAGGCTTGCAATCTCTGGTAAACGTGAAGTGATCTCCTTATATAGCTTATCAATCAATACATGGTCCTCTATAGAACTACCTATTATAGAGGACCTTACCTCTCTTAAAATTATTCCTTTACCTATCTTAGAGGTTCATACCTCCCCTTTACCTACCTTATGGCCCTCATCACCACCTAGTGCTTCCTCTATATCTATATCATGACCATTTAAATCATCCATCTCTATATCATGTGGAATATATTACTATACCTAGATATGAACTACCTGTAATGGAAGGGCATGTGTTATGGATGGATAAACTAATACTGGAACCTATCTCTATACTAGGTTCTACCCCTCATCCCTCTTTTATTTCATCCATGATTGATGTAGTACTTGTTGTGGCCATGGTCTAGTAAGTGAATAGGTTGGGCACCAACTGACCATGTTGTGTAGGCATATATCATGCTAGGATTCACCAAAACACCATATAATCCTATAAAATATGATATACCCTTCCATAATCTATCATTTCTTGGTCTTGAGGCATGAAAATACCCCACTCTTAGATCTCCCTTGTCACATGAGCGAAATAGTTAAGATCTTATAGAATATCGTTTTAAAAGCTAAACTATCATTGGACTCAATTTGGTCTATAATGATCTACCACAAATTCATGTTGACTTATGATATGGAAATGAGTAATAATGAATCAAATCAAGAAAATATCCTCAATCCAAAGCCACTGTATCACCAAATAGGGCAGCCAAATAAAGTCATCATCGACCATCTCATTTATAAAAAGGCAAGTCACCAAGGTGGCCTCATGTACTTGGACCTATAAGACACCATATGAAATAAATTAGATCCTCTAGTCCTAAATGGTATCTCAACCCCATTGGCCAATCAATGGATATATGATCCTAGGCCCAGACTTGGAAAAGTGTGTTGTGCCTTATGCTCTACCCTTTACAGTGTGCTATCATATGCAAGTATCTATATAACTAGGTTAGAATGATGAGCCCCCATGTAAATAATGTCAAATTATCATACATATCCTAGACTACTCTAATTAGGCCAAAAGGGAAGAACCATCTATTCTTATCTAACATCAAAAGTCTATTTATAAGAGCCATAAAAATGACCACCTCTAGGGAACTATCCCTTATCTCAATACCAATGTTGATGCCCCTTCTACTGCTGCTCCACCATCTAAAGGCCAAGCCAAGTTAACTAATGCATCTATATCTATGGTGCCCTTGAATAACTCTAGATTTGTCACACAAATCAAGTCCTCCAAAATATCTACTCTACCTATCAACATCTAAGTAATCATGTAACCCTACATTGGCACTCATAGTATTTGATGTACATCCTATAAAGTGATTATAGCCTCCTTGGTAAATAAATAAATTATAGAGATCTTAGAGTGCCACCTCTCTGTAATGGATGATATATAGGCCTGATCTACATGAATCACTAAAAAATGAGCCAAATTATATAACTTTATAGCCACTAGAACACCCATAAGGTCATTGGTCCATATGCCCTGATGTAAAATCAGTTAGGATCATTGCTCATGAGCAATGATCACCTTGAATAGATCTTACAAGTGAAAACAAAAGGAACCAATTTAATCATTTTTCCTCTAATTATTCAAATATACCTAATTTATTATAATTTTGGGCCTAGAATAATCCTCTATTGGCTCCATTTTATCTTATTCTACTTTATTTTGGTCCTCTTAGTGACCTCATTATTTTCTCAATGATCTCATTATTTAAAAGGGATATCTCATTGATTTTTAGATCGATCTCACCAGTTTCCATCACATGTTTATTAATTCACTATTACATAGGGCATTATCATCATACAATAGGGTGATATTGCTATTTTTCATATTTTTTATATTTGACTCAGTGTTCTTGCCATTTGACTAGTGATTTACATCAAATTTCATCAAATCACCGATTAAAAGATGATCTCACCATTGTCGAGGGAGACCTCACCATTTGCAAATTTACACAAATGATGGGATCACCAAAGTTCCTACTTCTACCTAGTATTAAATGCCATAAATGCAAAAAATAAATACCAAAAAATGTACATACCAATGCTCTACTCCCTAGTGGTCACTGGTACTCTTTCACATACTCTCCAAGGTGTCAGTGGTTTAGGATATTGGCCATTATGTTTATCTCTCTTGTGCATAAATATCAGAGCTCAAATTTGTAATAGTGGAGGGTCAAAATGAATAATTTTTACCCCCTAAGGATAAATTTTATAGTTAAATTTTCAAAAATTTCACCCCCTGGGCCTATAGTTACCCCATTTATCTTCCTTGGGCACTAATTTTTGCCCATTTATCCATTTTTAAAACTATTTTATTTTAATTACTCCATTTTCAACCTCATTTACTAAATTATGTGATTACTTTTCTTCTGATTATAGGCTAACCCATCAAATCAAAATTTCCATCCTTCACTTGAGGGAGCATCATGGGCCACCCAAACACTATTTGGGGCATTTTTATAACCATGTTTCTCTATAAATCATGCAAAATTTATCAAAAAGTAGGAACGAATTTTTTTTTTTTGATTATAATCATTTTAAGTGACCTTTTTATTTTTTTAAAGTTGTTACTTTGACCAAATGTCTTGTCACACCTTCTCAAATAGGGGTAAAATGTAGACATCTAATTCTTATCACTGTTGTGTTAAAATTGCAAATCTAAACAACATTCTGCAATGACACACAATCTAGACAAAAATCATTAAAATGCTCTAAATCATCTGCACATGTCATGTACAAATGTTGATTCTTATCTATTGATCCCTGATTAGGAAAATTCATATTATAAAATCATTATCTTTTCCTAATTCACTTCAAGTCAAATTATGACCATGAAAAGTAATGTTTTGAACCACTTAAATCTTCTAATTTGGACACACATGTCATGTGCATGTGTCAATTCATGTTTACAATACCCTAAATGGGGTATTACACTGTAAGCAACTAACATCTTCTTTTAATTAAACTCTAGTCAAATTACGACTTAGTGAAATGACATTTATAACTAGTTTGATTAAATATGTGACCAATTTACAAAGAAATATAGAAAACTAATTAAAATCATTTAAGCGAATCAAAACCCAATTAGGATCTTAAGTGGAAAATCCATGAAAGTTGTTGAAGATCTATTTATTGGAAATTCATTATTCAAATTGGCATCACCCATGACATCATCACATGGGTGTTATCCATAAGGCATGAATCGAGAAAAATATCTAGAATAAGGCTATCCATGCCTTATTAATGCTCCATTATTCCAAATATTGATGACCATATTTATTATTTGTCCCTCCAAAATTGAATCAATTCATGGCCACACATCTTGATCTCAAGGTGGATGGTCATGGTTGATTTTAAAAATTAAGAAAAGCTATAAAAACCTAATCCATGGACATAAATTTTAGGATTGAATTATGTAATGTTATCCTATATAAATAACTTGAAACAAGCTTCAATTATGCATTGTTATTATGCATAAATGAAGCTAGATAAGCTTCACTCATTCCCCCAAATTGATAAATCAAGGAACCAAAGTCAATGGTAAACTAAGAGATGATGGTGGCTCACACTACACCACATTGACAAAGATCTTGAGCACCAAATCTAGGCATACGCATATTTATTGATTTTTTAAGGAGGTCCACTATTGGAAGGTATTGCTTGGCATACTAGCTTAGTTAGTTTTTTGATTTCATTAACACCACCCCTCAAGGGAGTAGACTTAACACATTACATTATCTATGCTTATTATGGGTTTTATTTACTAATTAATTAAATAACTAGATTTTTAAGCTGATTATACACATATTATGGATGTACCTTCTAATTTTATACCTTTCCCTCTACCAAAAAGATCACATACAATATTTGTTTGTGCATAACTGTTTATCATTTAGTTTGACCAATGTCATTTTAATGACCCTTGCCTTATATCTTTCCTAGAATGTTATAAACTTGTTTATATTCCATATCTACAAGTTATGGACCTATGCCTAATTTTTAGATGCCCAAACACTTGTGTCCCAGCTAGACACCTACATAGGTGCAAGTATCTTATTCCAATGAAAGTGTCCAGTTCCCTAAAGTCATCCAATTTACAAATGAAACATACACTAAAGGTCCGCCTAAGTGATTTAAAGTGAGATACTCTCCATAGGGATTGGTATAAATATAATTCAATCCTCATTCATTCACCACCTAGTAAAAACCTAGAAAAGACCAAGGAAACTTACCAAAAACACTCAATCAAGCACTCAAGTAAGAAAATATTCCCTATTTTATCCTATTTACATATCATTCATAGGGAAAACATATATACAATTTTAAAATATTGAAGGATCACTCCATTAGCCACATTTTCTAAGTTACAAGTTAGGTAACTACTATCCTTGATTATCCCACATTACATGATTCACATACAAGCCAACATGTAAGAGAAAACTACATAAGTCTAAGGCCCTCTTCAAATTATTGGCTATGTAGGTAGTGCTCATTGATAGAGGGGCATTTGGGAAAGCTTGACACCATGTTCCCACTAACCCATTTTTATCATATCCACTACGAATATGAAGAACTAGGGTTTGGTTATTTGATAAGAAGCAATAACCCATGATCTAAATATAAATGCACTAAAGTAAAGGTGACATAAAACCCATAAGCATATAGTGGTCATATCTAATTAAATTAATAGATATTATATACTAGACATATGCATATAAGTCAGATAATAACATCAACACAACCACCCTAGGTCAATGTGAGTGTTTGTAGCTATAGAGGTATAATTTATAGAATCAAATGACTGATCTAGAATCCATCCTATCTAATTTCTTCCTATTCCAGATCCAAATCCATTTTAATATTAGATGTAGATAAGAATATTGTTTTCATTATCTTTACAATATATAACATAGCTTTGCTTTCTATTTTTAGCATATCTCAACATAATAATTTTATTACATATTTATCTATGTTTCAAAAATAATTGGCTTGCTTTAGAGATAATCTACCATCCTTGTGCCCTCGGTTATCTCTACCCCTTTAACCCTAGATTCACCTTATATATATTTGAGGGTTAAATAATCTGATGTAATATAGTTTATGTATTTGATTTGGTTACATTATGTCAAATTGGTATTGCTAATTTAATTTTTATGATTGCAGGGGGTGGCTGAGTATGAGCTAGGTTCATGCTTGGAACACTTCAATCCAATAAACTCTTCAATTTATACATGTAAATGAAGTTTGATGTAAAAGAATGAGATCAAATCATTCCAATTTGTATTTGTGTTACCCATATTGTATTGTGAGGTTCCATTATTGTACTTAATGAGAAACATGTCATTTGAAGTAATGTTTTAGTTGTTGTGATGAGAAATACTATGTTTGTATTTTAAAGCTATCATTGGAATTGAGCTGATTTTTATTTATATAAATTAATGTTATTATCTATGGATACATTTATATTGATAAAAAAATTGTGTTTTACTTGGTAAATGGTCGAAACCATTTTTAAACATTAAAATCCAATTGTGTCACATCCATTTTCCCTATGGGTTACTTAAATCATTAACTAGTGGATTATGTGGTTAATGATTAACAAATTTATTGTTTATTTATAAGCTAGATTTTCTTAGTTGATAGATATATTACCTATCTTTATGATCACTATCTAGATAGATAGTTGTTACATATGTTTTATTATACTTATGATCATGATTTTTAACGATTACTTTCATTTAGTAGTTGGTTATGGTTATATGATGATTATGATCATGATATAGACTAAATTCCAATTTATTTGATGAGGTAGATGTAGGATATTTTTTCCCACATAAATAGTTTCGAGGGAGAATATCATTAGAGAGGGGGTGAAAAAATTGACAATGCAGATTGAGATAGAGAGAGCTCTAAGAACTTGTGCACACACCACTATCATCAGTTTGGAATGAAATAAATGATCTTTAGACTAATTAATCTAAACCTTGTTTACTTTGATTACATATGCATGCTAATTTATTTTTTGTAATATGGTGCCTCTCATTACATTATACTTGGTAGAAACATAAGTGTGTCAATCTAGTTTATTGCTTATGCATTCTATTAATTGATTATACCATGCTTATTTATCTAGTTGAATGTTTGGTTAATCTGTATTTAGATATATAACTTGTATTAGGTTAGGGAATTTGAATATATTATTTTGTTACATATGCATACTTGTCTAAATTTTTGACTACTTTTGGGATGAAATTATTACTTATCTTATTGTTTGATTTCAAAGATTCTTTATGGTATTACCATTTTAATGACAAGGCACAAAGTCAAATAGAAGTAAAATTACTTAAAGCATGCTTATAAATTTAAAATATTAAGAGGTATCTAGGGGAAAAATAACCTCCCCCCCCCCCGCCCAAAAAAAAAAAGGAAAATTATTTTAATGGATAATTCAAGGTATTGGTTCATGATAAGCTTATACATACTTTATTGGATAGATAAAAATTATAGATTACTAGAAGCTTCATGACACTTCATTATTGTAATCCATTTTTCAAATGTCAAAAAGGGAAAATGTGAATGGAATTAGGTTTTTGTTTATCATTATGTTTTAGTATTGACCTTATCAAGGAAGGTGGGAGTTAGCTCAGCCTCCAAGCTCACATGCAAGAGGATGAACTGTAAGTTGAATAGGAGTGGAAATTTAATGAAGAAATGTTGCATGTTGTTTAGTTGGTGAAATAACATGGGCTTTTTTTGGAAGTCATAGAGAACATGAATGAATGGGGAAGAGGATAAGTAATAATATGAGGAGAATAAAAGGCATCTTATTCATTATCATCACATGGTAGAAGGAAGGAATCTCTTGGAAAAAGTGAAGGTTTCTATAGTCTTGCTAAGATACTAGGTCGATTGATTTTCTTAGTTTTGTTTTTAGAGAGATCATGGAGTTTTTGAATAAGGGTTTTTGTTTTATTATATAAAATAATTTAGAAGAGATCTTATTTAAAAACCATAGCTTGTTTAGGTTTATATGTTAAGGATTAATATTTACATTGGTATTTACTTTAGGGTAAATTACTATTTAATAGATAGTATGTACCGTATGGTAAGTTAGTAATTAGTTATTACTAAATAGATTATTTGTTATATTTTTAGTTATACGAATATATTGTTGTAACAATATATTTCATATATAGTTTGGAGGTTGTCTATTGAGTGTTTATAGGTATATCAATATCCCCATATATAATGTTTGAAATTCCTATATAAGTGTCTTGTAATGTTTTAATGAATATAATGTGTGTGAATAATTATATTATTCTATGTTTAGCTTCATTATTAATTTGTGTTTCATTTATGAAGATATGAACCAGACTCATTATTGGTATTAGAGTAGTATTGGTTCTGTGCCTGTAATGGAGTCTTGAATATAGAAAAGGGGCATATATGTACTTTTTTGCCTTGATGGATGAGATGTTGACTAAGTTTCATAAGTAATTATTTATCTTAGTTTAAGGTATCAGTATTTTATGTAGTTATACACTTGTAGCTTCTTATTCTTCTTTGTACTTAGATTCACATCCTCCCTCATACATTCATATGATGATATACCACTATCCAAGCATTGATCAATAAATACAAATGTGGTTATGAGTCATGGTCTTCTCTATATACACTATGCACTGGTCAAATATCCATTCTCCATTCTAATATATCTTTAAACGTAGACATATCAATAGCTTCTCAAATCACATAGCTCTTAATAGCATTTTGTTTCTTCCAGATACACTTATATTGGAATTATATGCTTGGCATAATTTGAAAGAGGTTTGATGCATCTTATCTCACTCACTACAGGAGAATCATCTCTATATTAAGAAAATAGAGATCCTCACTCCATTATTTATGATCTACATTACAAATTTATACTATAAAAAAATTAATTTCCTCACTAGGAATGTTTTTGTAAGGCTTTTCTCTGTTAAGATAACATTATCCATAATCAAAATTTACCAATATGATGAGGATGCTATTTTATAAATAATATGATATGAAAGTGAGCCTGACATTAGACTGGACATCTTCAAAATTACCTCTGGACACACCTACAAATCCAAACATTTTTGATGATGGTCTTCTCTTGTATTATCTATACATCTCTATCCAAATTCCATCTTGTTTACACTTCAAATTATTCTTTCATCTACATTCTTGGCATCCATGACATCGAGGGTTTTTATAAATAGTCAGATGCATTCCATGGTGAATAAAAGAACTATGGAGCCTACACATATCTTATTTCTTGTATAAAATAGATAGATTATCATATTCTTAACCATCCTTCTGAGGTCATAGTGAGTATGTTTATTATTTTTGTTAAAGTTATGAGTATAGTCGATAAATCTATTTTTGAGTTCAATGTCAATGATTTAGTGTCATTAGTCTTAATTATTAGTTTCAAGAATATTGAGTCTTTAGTTTCTTTATCATCTGATTACTATGGTTTATACCTTTTCACACCATTTTATAAAGCATCAGTCATTGTAAGTACCATAAGGATTCAGTTTGCATTTACATCATATTGTTTTGTAATCTTTTCTTTGTTGTGTCATATCAAAATTCAAAAGTATGTCTATAAAAATTCAAAAATGAGTAAAAAAATAAACGTCATTTTTATGTCAAAAAAAGTGTCAAATTCAATGATTTCACTTTATGTATGGACGTATTATCATTTGTATGCAACATCCAAATTATGGGGGGGGGAGGGGGCAGTGGTCTTGCCATAAAAATGACATGCAAAGAATGAGCTTCAATACTTTATTATCTAAGTGAGTAAATTTACCTATTTAAGGATGGAGGAAATGGAGGCTGGAGTTTTTAGAGCCTCTCATTAGTCACCAATGACATTTGGTGACATATTTTTTGTGGTGTGTTTTTTCATTTTTTTAGTGTGGTGTGTTTTGCACCAAATCGACTAATGCCAAGGATAGTTATTTAGTGGCATTGAAAATTATCTATGCTATTTTTATTTGGGTGGAAACAAACATTAATAGATGCTACATAAGATGATAATGAGGATTTATTCTTCATGATATTTCATTTTCTAGTATTTTGTGTTTTTTCATTTCCCTATTGGATAGGAGAAAAGGAGAGTGTATATATAATGAAATGTGGTAATAGTTGTATAGAAGGGTAGCTAACTATAAAAATCTTCTAACTATAAATATCCCATAAATTTCATAATTATTTATAAATATGATTGGATAGTGAAATGTCCATTGTGTTCACATGGATTAAATGTTGGATGCATTCTTCACATAGTAGTGGTCATGTGTAGCAAGATATAGATAAAAAGAATCAAATAATAATATGCAAACCTAAAAGTATGCATTGGAATACGATTCTGTTTGGGCCAATTCTTGATAATGTACATTCTCCCCATGTTAACACTAAGGGGGGAATGTTAAGGATTAACATTTACATTGGTATTTACTATAGGGTAAATAAATATTTACTAGATAGTATGTACTGTATGGTAAGTTAGTAATTGGTTATTACTAAATAGATTATTTGTTATATGAATATATTTTTATATAATATATTTTGTATATAGTTTGGAGGTTGTCTATTGAGTGTTTATAAGGATCTTGAGATCCCCATATATAGTGTTTGCACTTCCTATATAAGTGCCATGTAATGCTTTGAATGAATATAGTGTCTGTGAAGAATTATAATATTATGTGTTCAACTTCATTATTAATTTGTATTTAATTTATGAAGATCTGAAACAAACTCATTATTATATAACTGAGGATAGGGTTTCAAATCCCATTCTCAGGCCTATAAAGCTAAGGGTGCCGAGTTGAGTATTAGAAAATTGGACTGTGTTGTTTTCTAAAGCTTGATGCTTGATTACTATATAGTGAATTAATTATATTTAATGACCTCTATTTTGAAACTCTTGAGTTAATACTAGGATGAGAATGTTACCTTATTAGGGTTGTATCACCACCAATCAAGTGTTAGAGGGTAGTTACGAAAACATAAACATGAATCTACAATTTTGGGTATATTTTTGAAATTGTGATTAAATTTCAATTGTATTTTCACACACACACACACACACACACACACACACACACACACACACACACACACACACACACACACACACACACACACACACACACACACACACACACACACACACACACACACACACACACACACACACACACACATGTATATGTATATATTTATGTTTTGTATATGCACATATATGTATGTAGTGGAAATCATATACCCTCTTGCATTATTCTTGGTAAAATATTGAAACCAAGGTTTAGGGTGGCATAGTTGTATATGTATTATAAAAAATTGAGTGTTGGTTTTACCTTGATACCTAACTAGTTTTTATAATGTGACCTAAGAAATTTTAATGGGATGATATTAAATAAAAGTGATAGAGATCCATTTAAATGTATGTATGTATGTATATGTATACACACACATAAGTGGATATATATATATATATATATATATATATATATATATATATATATATATATATATATATATATATACATATATATAGACACACACACACACACACACACACACACACACACACACACACACACACACACACACACACACACACACACACACACACACACACACACACACACACACACACACACACACACACACACACACACACACACACACACACACCCACACACACACACACACACACACACATACATACCACCAATCAAGTGTTAGAGGGTAGTTACAAAAACATAAACATGAATCTACAAGTTTGGGTATATTTTTGAAATTATGATTAAATTTCAATTGTATTTTCACACACACACACACACACACACACACACACACACACACACACACACACACACACACACACACACACACACACACACACACACACAAGTTTGGGTATATTTTTGAAATTATGATTAAATTTCAATTGTATTTTCACACACACACACACACACACACACACACACACACACACACACACACACACACACACACACACACACATGTACATATATGTATGCAGTGGAAATAATATACCCTCTTCCATTATACTTGGTGAAATATTGAAACCAAGGTTTAGGGTGGCATAGTTGTATATGTATTATAAAAAATTGAGTGTTGGTTTTACCTTGATACCTAACTAGTTTTTATAATGTGAGCTATTCACGCTGGAAAGTGCACCCAGTTGGCAGGAAAACGGATTCCTACCCTCTCCCCGCAACATGGAAACTCCTCTCTCGCCTGTGGGATGGCGAAGCAGGAGAGGAGAGTCTCTACGTATGGGCTAGTTCCCTCTGATGTATCTTGTTTGTTTCAGGCAGCAAAATAACAGATATATAGCTATATATTGGGGGGGAATGAAAAGGGAGAAGAAATGCATGAAAACAAATAGCCTACTCTAAAAGAGGTGATACACCAAAAATGAAATGACCTTCCCACCTCCACACTCAGGACCAAACAAAACATACATACACTCAGATTTGGCAGAAAAGACCAGGTCTCTGGGATGATAGGGAGGTTCTTATGGAAAGCATAGGAAATAGGGACTCATCAAGGTGCTAAGAAATACACACTGTAGGTGACCTCACCTATTCTATACATCCAAAATAGAACTCTACTCCTGACAGCAGCAGACAGTGGCACTTTGTAGATCATAGGTTTGCTGGTGTTGAACCTGTGAGAGCATTAAGAGACAATGACTAGACATAGACCAACATTCAATGCATACTCTGCACAATCCATCCAAATAGAGGTAAAATTATCTTTTATTGATTCAGGTGGAAAATTTGGAGAGCAGTTCTCTTTACAAAAGTGTGAGAAGATTCTCAGATAAATGACCAAGTCTGTGTATTTATATGGGAAGAGCCAAGAGGAGTCTCATTGGGAAGAGTGAAAAAACACTGTAGCTGATGTCATAAGTCTACCAAGACCATGCTTGTTGCCTCGTTTTGTGTGTTGGTCTTCTCCGGCCACTGGGTGGGCTTTTTCCTGTGCTCTGTAGGGTTTTTTTGCCACCTACTATTGTGGGCGGTGAATTTGCCGCCCGTTGTCATGGACTTCACGCGGGACTTCTATCGACGTCAGCCGATAAGCTATCGACCGTGGCAATTTTGCTGATGTCGACCGATTTAATCTGCCAACCATGGCAGTTTTGCCAATGTCGATTGATTTAATCTACCGACCGCGGTAGTTTTGCCAACGTCGGCTGATGTTAATGGCCTCTTTTTCTCCATCGACTGCTTCACGTGGCAATTTTGCCACCCATTTCTTGTGTGTAGGTGGTCTCTTTTTACCCGCCAGTGTTGTGGGTGGAAAATTTGCTACCCTCTGCATTTTGTCTGCCCTTCTTTTGCCTTAGTGTTAAATGCCCCAGTTTTTTCCTCTCCTCTTTTGTGAAAATTTGAAGACTCTGCCTTTTGCTACCGTGAACGCCAACGAACGAGGCTGATGAACCAATGCTCTGAAACGGAGCTGTTGAACCCTAAAGGTGGACCTTACAACTTGAAATGACTGGCCATGCAAAGCAGGTGTAGGAGGTGACCGAGATTTTGCCTGAGGGGTAAAATTGGGTCAACACATTGGTGGCTCACAGGGTAAGCGTGCCTATTATGCTTAGAACCCAGTTGCCTTACATATCCATTGGGTGCAGAGTCAGATGGTGACTTTGAAGAGAGTTCACAATAGCTTTGATAATTCTAGGATCAAATACATAGAATTTACCCCCAAATGAAGGGAAACACACAAGGCTAAAAAACTACCTGTGCAACTGCACTTAGGGAAAATAGGGAAAACAACTGAAAGCAAACTATTATATACAGCTAACTAAGAATGTTTACATCCCTCCTGGATCGAAAGGAAAATTTATTAAGTCCCCTTCCTGGTGAAGAGACTTATCGTGATAGGCAAGTATCTGAAAGGAAATGAGATTTGGTGACTTGCTCTTCCTGCTTGTCACCTGAGTTGGCTAGAAACCGAGGGGATCAAAATCGAACATGCCTCCAATATATATGTATTTTGATTGACCCTGGAGGCCTATTAAATGCTGGTCCCTAATATTGGTGCCCCTCACCAAGAAATCAATTGCTGCTGGCTCATCACCGTAAGCCCCTTGTTCTGCACAATTCTTCTGCAATGTATCATGGTCTGATTTGTTTCCTTCTGCCTCACTGAAAACATTGTTAGACTCGTCCTCTACTTCCTCTTGGCCTTCTTGAAGAAGTGTGACTGTGGTGATGTCTAAAAGGGGCTCACAAAATGACTGCTCATCCCACAAGACTTCACTTTCCTATTTAAAGCTCAGTTCTTCAAGGCATCCCTCCAAGAAGACGGACCTCTCCTTTTCTTCTTTGCTGATCAGGTTCTCTAGATTTTCAGAAATATTCTCCTAATCTTCCTCTAACTCAGGCTCTTCAATGTAGTCACTCTCATCATCAAAGTAGCAAGGAAGTTCATCAAATAGAGGAGAAGAGGGCTTACCATGCATTTGTTCCTCCTTGAATTGCTGGAACATCTGCATATATGCAAGCCCTTTATCTTCTTCACTACTGATAAGGTCTTCACAAGGAGTGTCAATGATGATTTCTTCTTCGTTGTCGCTCATAATAGCCTCTTGAAGACTTGAAAATTGGATCCTTTGCCCCTCACCTGCCTCTTGCAAAATAGGTTCTTCAAGAAGGGACGAAGTGGGGAAAACATGTGGGAGAGGGGGCAGCCCTTGAGCTAGAATCAAATGATTCTCCTCCCTCCACTTGGTCAGCACTTCATCAATATTAGGCACGACCTGATAACTCTCTTGGAAATGTGTAAGTGGGGTGTGTTTAGACATAGAATGTGCTATTTGGTCTGAACCATCCACCACACATTGGCTGAGGAGCTTCTCTCTAGACTCCAACTTTGCAATTCTCCTACTCAGATCTTCTTGGAAAAGCCTTTCCTGGAGGCTGTTGGTATCATCATAGGCAGGCACAGCTTCAGCATCTTCAAGGTTTTGAGAAAAACCTTACTTTTTTTCTTCCTCTTTGCTGCCCCATGATTCCACTATCTTCCCCCAATTCAAGATCTCTGAATTTGAATTCTGCTCCTATGAACAGGTAGCAACTTCATTTTCCACAAAGCCCTGAGGCTCTTCCGCAAGGTCTAAAAATTTTATCTCTTTTTCAAGAAGCAGTTTCATCCTATCCTCTAAGTCTTCAATTTGTCTAGCTAGGTTTTCTCAGAAGAGTCTTTCTTGGAGGTGGCTAGCATGATCCTCTTCAAAGCTCTAAGCTGGTCCTTGGCATTCCTTCCTCCAACTCGAAATTTGCACATCATGCTAGAAAACTTGGGGAGGCTGAGGAGTGCAAGGAAAACACTGTTGGTGCGTTGGAGGAGCCTCTAGAAGAGGGATGTGCTGGATGATAGTATTATTCTCAGTGGAAGATTCCTGATCTAAGGAGTTGAAAAGATTGATTTCCCTGGGAGGTTGCTCTGATCTCTCTTTGTGCTGGAAAGCCAAGGGCACGGGATTAGGAGCAACCGTATTTGATGAGTTGGAGTGAGCAAGTGTAATTTGGTAAAATGGATTTGGTGTAAAAGAGGGGGTTTTCTTTAGGATAGGAGGGGGCACACAAGGTTGGCTACCTTGGATAGATGGATTTCTCCATTTTGTTACCTCCTCCTTCATGGATTGAAAAACATGTGCTTGCCTAAACAAGCACTCCTCCTTATACATCAGCTCCTACTGATACTTGTACTGTTCTTCCAACCTATCAATTTCCATTGTCTGCCTCTCAAATTCCAATGCCACCTCCCTTATCATTACAGAGCAACTAAGAGAGCTACTTGAGGGGATTCTCTGAATATTTTGAGTCTGATCATATTCATATGAAGGAAAACAAGACCCATGATTTTGTGCAAAAGAAGTATACATATAAGGAAATTTTTGGATTTTTGAAGGCACCAGGCTACTTAACCAGCAGATTTACTCAGAGTCACCAGATGCTAAAAAATTAAATTGGTTGTATTAAGACCAGCATCAATCCTGAACTTTACTCTGTTATCAAACTTGAGGTCCCACCGGGTGTGCCAAAACTATTGACGCGCATGGTGCTATATTGGTGGTTCCTCTACTGTAATAAGATCAACGAGTAACCCTGCAACTTTTCTGATTAAAAACTTGAGGTCCCACCCGGTGTGCCAAAACTATTGACGCTGGAAAGTGCACCCAATGGCAGGAGAATGGATTCTTGCCCTCTCCCCACAACATGGAAACTCCTCTCTCACCTGTGGGATGGTGAAGTAGGAGAGGAGAGTCTCTAGGTATGGGCTAGTTCCCTCTGATGTATCTTGTTTGTTTCAGGTAGCAAAATAATGGATATATAGCTATATATTGGGGGGGAATGAAAAGGGAGAAGAAATGCATGAAAACAAATAGCCTACTCTAAAAGAGGTGATACACTAAAAATGAAATGACCTTCCCACCTCCACACTCAAGACCAAACAAAACATACATACACTCAGATTTGGCAGAAAAGACCAGGTCTCTATGATGACAGGGAGGTTCTTATGGAAATCATAGGAAACAGGGACTCATCAAGGCACTAAGAAATACACACTATAGGTGACCTCACCTATTCTATACCTCAAAAATAGAACTCTACTCCTGATAGCAGTAGACAGTGGCACTTTGTAGATCACAGGTTTGCTGGTGTTGAACCTGTGAGAGCATTAAGAGATAATGACTAGACACAGACCAACATTCAATGCATACTCTGCACAATCCATCCAAATAGAGGTAAAACTATCTTTTATTGATTAAGGTGGAAAATTTGGAGAGCAGTGCTCTTTACAAAAGTGTGAGAAGATTCTCAGATAAATGACCAAGTCTGTGTATTTATATGGGAAGAGCCAAGAGGAGTCTCATTGGGAAGAGTGAAAAAACATTGTAGTTGATGTCATAAGTCTGCCAAGACCATGCTTGTTGCCTTATTTTGCATGTTGGTCTGCTCCAGTCACTGGGTGGGCTTTTTCCTGTGCTTTATAGGGGTTTTTTTCTGCCTGCTATTATGGGCGGTGAATTTGCCGCCTGCTATCATGGACTTCACGTGGGACTTCTATCAATGTCGGCTGATAAGCTGCCGACCGTGGCAATTTTGCCGATGTCAGCCGATTTAATCTGCTGACCGCAGTAGTTTTGCCGATGTCGGCTGATGTTAATGGCCTCTTTTTCTCCGTCAGCTACTTCACATGGCAATTTTTCTGCCCATTACTTGTGTGTAGGTGGTCTCTTTTTACCTGCCAGTGTTGTGGGTGGTGATTTTGCTGCCCTCTGCATTTTATCTGCCCTTCTTTTACCTTAGTGTTAAATGCCCTAGTTTTTTCCTCTCCTCTTTTGTGAACATTTGAAGACTCTGCCTTTTGCTATCGTGAATGCCAATGAATGAGGCCGATGAACCAATGCTCTGAAACGGAGCTGTTGAACCCTGAAGGTGGACCTTACAACCCGAAATGATTGGCCATGTAAAGCAGGTGTAGGAGGTGACCGGGATTTTGCCTGAGGGGCAAAATTGGGTCAACATGACCTAAGAACTTGTAATGGGATGATATTAAATAAAAGTGATAGAGATCCATTTAAATGTATGTATGTATGTATGTATATGTATACACACATAAGTGGATTCTTGATTTATGATTGTTTACATCTTTTATTATTATAAAGTATAGTACTATTATAATTTTAAATTTTTATTTGTAGACTATATTTGGGATAAAATGAGGTACATATATGAGTATGCCAGTAGGTAACTCATATATGTACCCCTTGATATCATTATGTTATGATTCAGTAGTAGAGATTTCTGTGTGAGTGAAAATGACCAAGATTATTTAATCTTAATTATATTATGAAAAACTAGGCCAAAGTAATGTTATAACTGAGACATTGTCATTTCATTTTACTTCTAGTTTACATTTATTTATTGATATAATTTAGATAGAGGAATGGATTGCATGGTATTTTTTTTTTTGCATGTAATAGTGTTAGTACACACATGGGTTCTAATTATTTCTCGCTATTCACACTTTTATCTACCCATGCGTGAAGGGTAGGACCACTCCTAGTAGGGAAGTGTACAGGTGACCATTGGTTTGTGGTTGGAGGCAAATAACTTAGATGATACTCCTTTTTTAGCCGATTCAACTGAATGGGAGTATATTCAATCTATGTGATGGATCATGGAGCTATTTTTTAGCTCATACTATACTTCTATACTTTTTGTTATGTATATTTGCATTGTATTTCATTTTAGCCTATTTTTGGAGGGATATTACACACAAAAGTGGCTATGTTATTTATAAAGTGTTTTAAAAATAAAAATAGAAGTGCCTTTAAATGTATCTATGACTTCTCTATGGATTATATCAATGGTGGAACTTGTTTCATTTTATTTCACTTGATGGATAATTTTTCAACATTTGACAAGTGTATTTATTTTTTATTAAGGGTAAAGCTTTGTTTTTTGAACTAGGGACCAAACCTTAAAATAAATAAGTAGACAAGTCCCCCAAGGACAAGATAAACAATAAATTATACTAAAGATGAACAAAAAACAAAATCAAACAAAAAGCAACATGAGAACAACTAGAAAACAACTAAGTATTACAGCTTCCTAAGGCTTATTCTCAACTTCTAATACTTATTTATAGGTCCAAGTCCATCTATTGAAACATTTGGAGAGACAATCCAATTTTTTTAATCACATTCACTACACTTTTGAACTTGTGAGGATAAAGGCCCAACTCTTTTCTACATACTACTCAATAGAGTTTTGAGGGTCTCAAGACTAGTAATGTTATCCTTCACTAATGCCTTCCTAACCACTAGAAGAGATTTCAAATTATCCTTAAGTCCTAAATTTTCCCATTCTAAGATTGAAAACCTATCCTTTAACCTCTTAAATTTGGATATCAACTCCTTTTTCTCATCCACATGATTTAGTTAGGACACTAAAGCAGTAAGAGACTTCATCTGCAATTTTCAAGTGGTGAGTTCATGCATAAACCACATGAGCATAAATTTTTGGATATGTAATTCCTCCTCTATGCTATCAAATTTACTCTACCCAACAATGAACTCAACCACTCTATAAAACTCTACATTTAACCCTTTTTCCTGAATGGAAGAATTGTAAGTGAGGTTCTCATCCTATTCCACATTGACCTTTGAAGCTTTGAAACCAACTAGAATTTTCCCTTCCTTCTTGGATTAAAAAAATTCACTCTTTAAAAAATTCCACCCTTCCAATTCCTCTTATTCTAAAAAAATAACCAAGTCTTCTTTAGAGGGACCCTTTTCAACTAGATTTACCCTTTCATTGATAGATTGAATCTTTCCCTTAAAAGAGTTCCTCAACTCATGTTTGACAAGTTTATTTCTTGAGTACTAAATGGGTTTTATTTAGCTTGTGGGATGATATGAATTTAACATATATTTCTTTGGATTTATTTATATTTCAATTAATAAATAGTTAGGTTTAAGTAATCTTAATGGTAATTACATGGAAAAAAATTAGTGTAACTTTTAGTTAGCCCAGTAGGGTTTAACATTTTGGAATTAGAGTTGAAGGTTGAGCTCTTGGACCTAATGAGTCCACTAACAAAAATTTTATTCTCCTAATTTATAGAAAAGATAATGGCTTAGGATAAATAGATTGGAGAGGGACCCTCTAATGTGAACCTTCAAGCTGATCCCAATCAATTAGAAATAGAGTAAATTATGAAAATTAACTAGATTATCATTAATTTGAATGAGAGTAGAGACATAATAGTAGATCTTGAGTAAGAAGTATATAGACCTAAGGAATAAGAGGAAAAATAAGTTCTAGAGGAACAACCTGAAGAGAAATAAATGCCTCAAGAGTAAAGGAATGAGGAAGTGCACCAAGACCCTATAGTTCAAGTAGCTATAGAAATTGTTCATTACATGAAAAAAGTAAATTCATTAAAATTTGATAGTATAGTTTTGGGTGATGGGGCTAAAGCTTAGACATCCAGATGGAGAAATACTTTATAATTTGAAATTATTTTGAGGTAAAAAAATTTATGTGGAGAGCTTACTAACTACTAGTGAAGCAAAAACATGGTGGGATGATAAAAGACTCAAAATGAATCTAGATTATACTACCACCACATGGGATAAACTTGTGACTCTTTTTAAAACACCATGGTTAAATAATCTCTATTTTGACCAAAAGTTGACATATTTTTAGTTTATAAGGCATGGGGATTTGTTAGTGAATGAGTACTAGGAAAATTTTACTGAGCTCTTGAAATATATTTTACAATACCAAAAGGATGATCATTTTTGAATTAGGAAACTCATTATGGGTTTAAAAACCATAATTCAATGTGAAATGGATGCGCATGGACCATCCACCATGGATAAGGTTTTTGAAAAGGTGATTAAGCAAGCATAGAAACTAAAATCCATGAAAAATGTTAGAGAGAAGTATAAAAAGAAGTTTGGAAGTTCTAAGACACCATTCAAAAGAAATTGGAAATAAAATGGTAATTCCAATAACCAATTTAATAATCAAGATGCAAGACTTGGTAATAATTATGAGAACAAGAAACTAGGAGGCAATTTTAGATAAGGATTTAAGGGTGTAAATCAAGTTGAGAGGAAGGAACCTATAGGAGGATGTTTTAATTGTGGAGGAGATCATTATGCTAAATATTATCCTTGATGGAAGATAGCAAAAATATGAACACATCACTTCTTCACATCAAGTAAACTTCCATCAACATATCCACATAGTAGTGTATAATCAATATGCTAAATTTCAAGCCTCTCCCATAAAAGTATTATGTACTCTATCTAGCCATCTAATTATATTTTGATTGATACTACAACTATTTAATTCTTTGTTTCTCCTATAATTTTGAATAAATTATCTAGGAAAGATGGATGTATGGCAAATACATGGTCAATATAGTAGGGGAATGAGTCTAAGGTCAAGGTTTATAGATGTCTCATAGAGGTATAAATATAGTTTCCATAATTCACCATGGCTATGGATATTTATGTAGCACCACTAGGGTCATATTATGTGATCCTAGGAGTGAATTGGATTTCAAGGCACAAAGCCAAAGTTGATTGCTTCTTTAAAAAGGTTGAATGTCAAGATGATTTGGGAAACTAAACCCAAATATAAGGAAATCAAAGGGAGTTAAAGATCAAGTGGATTTCATCAATATAATTAAATATATCTCAATGTAATGGATGTCAAGCATTCCTAATAAAAATAGATGAAGTTGATGAAGCTAGGGAACTAACCTTAGAATACTATTTTTACAATAATTTCAAGATGTTTTTCTAGATGAATAACCAGGGTTGCCTCCAAAAAAGGAATTTGATTTCACTATTAATATCATTCCAAGGTCAAAACCATAGTTTAAGGTACCTTACATGATGAAAATAATAGATTTAGTTGATTTGAACACACAAATTCAAGAGATGTTAGACAAGGGTGTTATTTGGCCAAGTGTTTCACCATGAGGTATACTGTAGTATTTATTAAGAAGAAGGATGAAACCCTTAATTTATGTATTGACTACTGCATGCTTTAAAAATCAATGATCAAGAATAGGTATCCATTGACTTGCATTGATGATATTTTCAATCAAATGCATGGTGTTATAGTATTTTTAAAGATTGATCTTTGTGCAATATATCATCAGTTAAGGATTTGAGAGGAAGATATTACCAAAACAAATTTTAGAAATAATTATGGGAATTATGAGTTCACATTACTTCCTTTTGGGTTAAAAAATTCACAAAAAACATTCATGAATCTCATTAATAGTGTGTTTATTGGTTATCTTGATCAATTTGTGTTAGTATATTCAGTACATCCTCATCTATTCTAAGAATAGGAAGAACATGTCGAGAAATTATGGCTAGTTTTGTAATGGTTGAAAAAGTACAAGATTTATGGGAAGTTTTCAAAGTTTAGTTTATTTAAAATAAGAGTACAATACTTGGGACACATCATCTTCATACAAGGAATTTTAGTAGATCCAGCTAAGGTTAGGGCCATCATGGATTGGTTAGCACCTAAAAATGTGCATGAGGTGTTTAGTTTCATGGGATTAGTAGGGTATTATAGGAAGTTTATACCAAATTTATCCAATATATCTAACGCAAATCACCTATCTTCAATGGAAGGAAGATTATTTTATGTGTTTAAATAAGTGTAAAGAAACCTTTCAAGTTCTTAAATAGAGACTTACTTCTACATCAATGTTATAGATTCTAGATCTAAATGGCCATTTTTTAGTTACAATAAATACATCAAGAGATGGTTTAAGAGGAGTTCTCATTTAGGATGTCTTAGTTGTGGCCTATGAATCAAGTAAAATAAATCCTTACAAGGAAAATTATGCTCCTCATGATCTAAAACAAGTTATTATAGTTTATGCCTTGTAGGTTTGGAGGCATTACTTATTGGGTAAACCTTTTGAACTTAAGATTGATAATTTTAGTCTTAAGTATATTTTCACCTAACTCAACCTCAATTTTTATTAGAGGTGGTGGTTATAGTTTCTATTGAGTTATGATTTTGATATCAAATACATTAAGGAAAAGTAAAATAGAGTTGTAAATGCACTTAGCTATAGAAAATACATTATAGCATTGGATATAATTAGGATTACCTTTTGAGATTAGGTAGAAAAATTCTCACCTAGTGATGATTTCTATAAACAAGCTAAGAAAGCTTTGGCTAAAAACTCTCAAGATCATAGATATCAAGGATTTTAGTTCGATAATGATGAGAATTTAAGTTGCAATGGTTGGATATATGTGCCTAATAAGGAAAATTTTAGGAATATTATGCTAAAGGAATTACATAATGCTATATATTTAGGTCATCCAAGAGTGAATAAGCTAGTAAAAATGTTAAAACCTTTATCTTTTTGGAAAGGATTTAATAAAGATGCAACTAATTTTGTGTCTAGGTGTTTGGAGTGTTAATGAGTCAAGGTTGGACATGTGCATCCAACCAAGTTATTATACCCACATTCTATACCTCAATATAAATGGAAATTAATTAATATATATTTTATCCAACGTTTACTTATGTCCAATAATTGACATGACATGATCTTGATAGTTGTGGATAAACTAGCCAAGGTAGCTCATTTTATTCTAGGTAATATAATTAATGATGCACATATGCTTGCTAAGAGGTTTGTGATATAAATTATTATCCTTCATGGGTTTATTGAAAATATTATTTCAAATAGGGATCCTAAGATGACTTCCAAATTTTGGTAGACTTTAAATTTAACTTTGAGAACTCAATTAAATTTCAATATAACTTACCATCCCAAAAAATATGTACAAAAAAATAGAATAAATCATATCTTGAAGGATCTTTTGAGGATGTATTACATGGACCAACAATATAAATGGGAATAATACCTATCATTGGTTGAGTTTGATTATATCAACTCATACCAATCAACTATTAAAAAGGATCCTTTTAAGGCATTATATGGTAGGAGGTGCATAACACTAATCAATTAGGATAAGCTAAAAGATAGAGTGGTATTTGGACCAAATATATTTGTTGAAATTGAAGAGAAAGTGAAATTAATAATGTATAGATTGGCTAAATCTAATTATAGGTATAAAAGCTATGCTAATATAAAAATGATATAAATATATTTTTTAGTTGGAGACAAAATTTCTATGGGTCAAACCCCAAAAGAGTAATAAAGTTTGATAAATTAGTAAAATTATCACCTAGATATGTGGGAAATTTTGAGGTTCTATAAGTGATAAATCCTATAGTGTATAGGCTTAAATTAACACCAACTCTAGTAAAAATGTATAATGTTTTTCATGTTTCATATCTTAAAAAGTATATTATTGATCCTACACATGTTTTGTATTGAAATACATTATAGGTTAGGGATTCATAGGTGATTACAATAGAACCAATCAAAATAATTGATAATCATAATCTTAGCTTGCATAATAAAGAAGTACCATAGTGTAAGGTCCAATGGTACCAATATTCTAAAGATAGTGAAACATAGGATGAGTATGAAGAGTTTTTGAGGCATTTTCCTCATTTTTTTACATGATATTCTATTGAATTTTTTTTTTTGTTAAAACATTATTTATACTTTGCTTAACCTTGTTATATTTCAAAACTATTGTATGAAATAAGTGTCATCAAGATGATGACCAGTTTTAGGGGGGAAGGATGTCACATATAGTTTCCCTATGGGTTAATTAAATCATTAGCTAATGGATTACATGGTTAATGATTAACATATTTATTATTTATTTCTAAGGGTTATTTTCATATACTATTTAGTGGATAGATATATTACCTATTTTTGTGATTAATATTTAGATAAATAGTTGTTACATATGTTTTTGATATTAATAAGATGTAAAAAGGGGTAGAACCATATTAAAAAAATCCATAGGGGAAAAAAAATATACCAACAACCACAAATAGTGAAAACTCAAAAAATAAACTACAATCTAGTAGAAGAGCAAAAAACCAAAACATAAACATAGGAAAAACAACAAATTTAGTTAAACATATCTTCCCAATCTTCCTTGAGGAAAGCTATAAGCTCTTCCTTACTGGTAGCCTTGCCTTTTATGTCCATATCTTTGCTCATACCAACCTATAATATGGATAGGTTATTAATAGCTTAGTGTAAAACTCTGATGCACAAGGTGGGAAACACTTTCATTTTGTTCTTGAGAGAATGCAACCCATTATTAACCTCCCCCAATTCCTTTTTGGTATGAGAATAATTATCATATATTATATCATTGGTTTCTTCTTTAATATGAGAATCCATGGACTCTATATCCTCCTTATCAAAATCATAGAAGGAATTATTTAACTTGAAATAACTAGTGCCCTCTTTTTCTTCCTATTGGTCAGGGATGGATTTGAACTTTAAGATTTCAACTTCATCCTTAGGATCAGAAACTAAGGAGTAGTTGACCATTTTTAAAACTAGGGTTTTTCCACCTACCAATCTAATATATCTTTTGATGTTCGGTCTTCCACCAATCCTCTCTAGGTTTTTAGTACCAAAATCTTTATTAACATCCTCTTCCCCTTACTCTTGGTGATCAGAAAGCTCTTTGTCCATAGTCAAATTGCCTTGCTTCTCCTCCCAAACAACATTTTTTAGATTTTTTCTTACCCACCTTTTAAAGCATATATTAATCTCGAGTGTCTCCCTTCCTCTTTTTCTTACCCAAGTATGATGGGTTGTTCTTCATTTCAAACAACCCCTTAACCACTACTTTTTGTGATTAGTTGGGGGACCTAGTTATAGTACCCTCTAGAGACAATGAAGTAACTCCATATAAAAGAGGGGACTTGAGGTCCTTTTTAGAGTGGGGTAATGAACCCATGGAATTTGTAACCAGGTCCTTAGGCTTATGAGGAGATTTGAGGGGTCCCAAGGAATATTTCAAGATAGGGATAGAGGCATTTTTTTAAAATGGGAACCAAATTTGACACTTAGAGGAATATTATCCTCTAAATCATTGTCATGGGCCTCATAAACCAAATGAGCTTTAATGGGTTTAGGTGAGCAAAGTTCTAGGTGAAAGTGATAGAGATGGAAAATTATGCCTTAATGGAGTGGGATAACAATGACATTAGGGTTGCTTTCATGCACACTCTTGAAAATTTTGATAGAGGAATCAAGAGATGACAATAGGTAGTACAAATAATTCACATGAAACTTATGGTGAAAATGGTTTAATAGAGCAAATTGATAATAATAGTAACATTTAAATCTACCATTCAAAGTCATATACTTTATAATGAGAAAATAGACCTTATCCCAAGGATAGAAGAGGCTTTCCCTATCAAAACCTCCTTATAGCTAAATTAGAGACTTACCTTCTTTGAAGAATATTCTCATTCCTTCCAGGTTTTGGACTTTGGTTAGCTTCTTCAGTCCTCAAACCTCACAACACAGACCCATGGCTTTAGCAATTAAATCTTCACTTACCTCAAATTGGATACCCCCAACTTGAACCTTGCGATTCCCATCCCAAGATGATCAAATTAGGCTGAGATATTTTCATCAAATCCATTGAGGCATTCCAGGAAAGGCAAAATGCCTCCCTCATAAAAGATGCTCCATATCATGTCATTTAATTTAAACTCAACACAAGACTATGGCTCTATTATAACCTTATCACCACCCATGGTTAAGCTCTTCTTAGTATTGATAAGAGGATTGGTTAGATTTATTTATAGCATCTAATGCAAATTGATACAAAAAAGTCCCATACCAATGGTGTGGTTATGTTCATTTAACCAACACTTATTTACATTTTAACCCCTAATCTCAACCTTTAAATCATTCATATTAATCAATTAATAATTTTCAGTGCTGTGTAACTTGTGTAAACTAACAATTGGATAGTGCACCTCTAAGAATTGGAGCTACCTCATGTGATATCCATGTAGATGTCTCAAAATTTCACCAAAATTATTTTCACTGATGTGGCATTTCCCATCATTTAAAGTGTACTCATGCATCATATTTTCCATGATGATAACCACTCTTATTCACCCTCCAAGTGGAAAATGTATATCACGAGTCCCCTAATTAGAATATATATTGAAATATATTCTAACCAATAATGATTTATAAAGGTCATTAATTCAAATAAGGTTGGGAATCCAATTGGAGGTGATATCTAACATTGGTGGGCAAATTATTTAAGTTCTTCCAGCATCTTAGAGGGAAAATATTGCTTCCCAACTTGGCCATTTCATTTGTCACTTGGTTTCCCTCTCTATAAATATGCTTAATTTCAACTCCCTCAAAACCAAGAAGGAGTTTCTTTATGTCTTGTATACTATTTTCAATCTTCCAACCCACCCTTTATTTCTCTTTAATAACATCAATAATAAGTTTTGAATCAAATTTGATGAAGATATTTTTATTTCCAATGGAAAGAGCCACCTTAAGACCCCAAAGGAAGGCCATCACTTTAGCAACATTATTAGAGTTTTCTCCCAATCCACTAGTATAAGCCACCACAAGCTCTCCCTTTTTGGATCTTAGTAATCCTCCCCCACTTACTTGACCTGAGTTACCTTTAGTAGCACCATAAAAATTGAGCTTTGTCCATCCAATAAAAGGGGGGATCCATTTAATAAAATCATGAGCAATCCTCTTAGAATTATCAGTTCTATAAATATGGACTAGTATGATCTATAGATTGATTATGATTTCTTCCAACTTGTCAAGAGGACATTCTATAGATTCCAAAGTGCTATAGGAGATATTTTCTTGAATAAATTTAGAAAATATATGGAAAACCCCCTTGGGATCTATATCTTTGTCTCTAAATATTCTATTATTATGCTCACAAATTTTTTAGGTTAGGATGGGGGAATCTGGGCCCATATCTCTTTGAATAAAGGGTGGAAAAGGGGAACAACTAGCCTCTAATGATATATGAGATGTCATGATTCATGCTCCATTGTACTCCTAGTTTCTATAAAGCCAGGCTCCATACCTCCCAAGAGAATTTGTAGTGCAATAAGAGATGGGAAATTGATTCTTCCTCTTTTTTACATAATGTACAAACAATGGTTAGGAGTTTGGGAGCCTCTGATATGGAGATTATCTATAATAAGGATCTTATTATGAGTGGCAAGTCACCAGAAATGATTGATTTTAGAAATAATGTTGTGATTCTAGACCCTTCTCCAGAAGTTTGAGTCCTCATTAGACTTAAGAAGTAGATTATATGTTGAACTAACTATAAATACTCCCATTTTGCCTGGGAACAAAGAAATTTATCCCTTGAGGGGATTATTGGAATTTTTTAGTTTTAAAGGAGAAGCTACAATTCCTCAGCTATTGGGAGAAGGTCATTATGGTCCTAATAATAATCTGATAACTATTTCTAGGGATTGTTACCAGGATAAATATAGTTAACAACTAATCTCCCAAAGTGAGTAATGTCTCTATTTGTAAGTATTTGGAAGTTATGTATCCTATTGAGAGGAATGTCCTTTAGCCAACAATCCTCCTAAAATTTTATGTTTCTACCATCCCCTAGTTTCCACTTAATGCCCTACTATAGTAGGGTTTTGTTTTTTAATACATTATTTCAAATCACCGATCCTCTAGGGATACTCAAATTGTGAAGGAAAACATCAGGGTTATTATTTTATAGGTACTTTGATCTCATAATACTTCTCCACTCCTTGAATCAACTCATGAAATTCCACTTAATTTTAGCCAATAGGGCTATATTGGTTAGGTAAATTTTTCTAATTCCAGTCCACCTTGTCATTTAGGTTTACATAATTTATTCTATCTAACCAAAGCCATTATCTTTTATCTTCCACCCTAGTCCATATAAAATTCCTTTAAATTATTTCAAATTTTCCCACTATATATTTGGGGATTTTGGAAAGGGACATGAAATAAATGATAATTCCCTAAAGGGAAGCCTCCAAAAGTTGATATTTTCCAGCTTGACTCAGTAACTTTCCTTTCCATCCTACCAAGTTCTTTTAAATTTTTTCTAGGATAGAATTATAGTATAAGGGGGAAACATCTTTAACAACTAAGGGTAGGCTTGGATACATACCTAGGATCTCACCACTTGAACATCCAAGTATCCTCAAGATTTTCTATTGAAGTTCTAGTGATGTGTTGAAAAAGTAGACTAGACTCTTATCATAATTGATACATTATCTAGAAGCATCCTCATAGTCCTTGAGCAATTCCATTTCCTATCTTCCACTACTGAGGTAGCTATAAATGGGATAGTGTCACCAAAAAAATAATGTATGGCACCAGGATCTGCTATTGAAGTAGCTTTAATATCTTTGATTTCTTGAGATCTCAACAACTTCATGAGACTACTGCTGAGAACCTCCACTATAAGAATGAATAGGTAGGGAGACAATGAGCCACCTTTCCTAAGACCCATTTTTGCATTAAATAATCCCCTAGAAACCCCATTTACAAGAATATAGTACTTGATGGTAGTGACAAAAGTTTTGATGAGCCACATAACTTTACCCTAGAATCCCATTTTCTCAAGTATTTTGGAAACAAAACTCTGATTCACTCTACCATAAACCTTAGAGATATCTAGTTTGAAGACCATCCCAAATAAATTGTTTCTCTACATAGAATGAATGTATTCATGAGTGGATATGATAACATCCAAAATTTGTCTACCTAGAACAAAACCCTTTTTGATGTTACTGAATAAATGATCTAGAATTGGCTTGAATTTACAAAACAAAATCTTAGAAAATATCTTGTAAATAGTATTACAGAGGCTGATTGGCCTAAAGTCCCCCATACAAATATGATCTAGTTTCTTAGGAACAAGTGCTATAAAGGTATGATTCAACTGTTTCAATAATTTTATAGACTTAAAGAAATCTAAGGCTGCCTTGGTAACATCCTACCCCACAATCTCCTAGAATTATTTGAAAAAGGACAGAGGGAAACCATCCAGGCCTGGGACCTTATAAGCCCCCATAAAAAAGAGGCAAGCTTTAACCTCCTCTTCTATTATAGGTTTTATTAGAAGTTTATTATCTTCATCATTTAGTTGGGTAGGGATAATATTAATTAACTCTTGTTTATCCATTCTATTTTGAACCATAATAAAATTATGAAAGTAGTTGACAACAACCTACCCCATTTGGATATCCAACTAGACTAAATATCCATTCTCATCCATTAACATGTTAATGTTGTTTATCTTCCTATGCCTCATGGTAGATTAATTGAAGAATGTGGTATTCCTATCCCATTACCTAAGCCATTTCAATATGGATTTATGCTTCTATAATATTTCCTCTTTTTTTAGCAAATCACTCCATTCCTTCCTTAGAGAGTCCTCTTACTTTACCATCTCATTATTGATGTCTCAATTGACCATCTAGATTTCAAAAAGATTGGTAGATATCCTTTTTTTTTTTAATGTTTCAAAAAATATACCTATTCCAACCTTTGAGTTTATTTTTAACAATATTTAACTTGTGGGCTAGCCTAAACATGGGGGATCCTTGAATAGTGGTATTCCACTAGCTAGTCAACTAGTCTTTGAAGTTTGGATGTTGGATCCACATTCATTAAAAACTAAAAGGGAAGGGACCTTATTTTATCTAGCCTTACAAGATAAAAGGAGGGGGTTGTGATCAGATGTCATCCTAGGGAGATCTTTAAGGTGATAAGTACTAGTGCAATCCCAATTGGGGGATACTAGTACTTTGTCTGGTCTAACTTGTATTCAATTCTCACCTCTCCTATAGTTAGACCAATTGAAGTTATATCCTTGAAGATCAAGATACATTAAGCTTCTGTTATTGAGAAACTCAACTAGGTCAATCATGCTATCAGTGTAGTCTAAAATGCCACCATTCTTTTCTGAAGGATAGAGATGTGAATTGAAGTTGCTAGCAAGCATCCAACAATCCTCCTTAGTGCTTCCAATCTGGGTGGAAAGGGTATCCCACGATTATTTTATTTTATTTGTTTTATTAGGAACATATATTTTGACTATATACTAAGACTTATTATGAGTATCCATATTGATACTCAAACTATTCTTGCATCTAGAGATAAGACTACCTTTCACAACATTGTTATACCACATAGTGACAATACCTCTTGAAGCTCTTGAGGCATCACTTATACAATACTTGGAATTTCACCTTTTTTATTTTGTAATAAGATAAAATCCTTCAACTAACATCACTTATACATATGTTTTATTATACTTATGATCATGATTTTTACTAATTACTTGCATTTAATAGTTAGTTATATTTATATGTTGATTATGATAATGATATAGACTAACTACCAGTTTGTTTGATGAAGTGGATGCATGATATTTATTCCCTCACAAATAATTTTGAGAGAGAGAGAGTATTATTAGAGAGGTGCATGTAGACATTGACAATGCGGATTGAGAGAGAGAGAGCTCTAAGGACCTGTGCACACACTACTATTGTTTATTTGTAAATAAATAAATTATGTTTACACTAATTAATCTAAACCTTGTTTACTTTGATTGCATATGCATGCTAAATTATTATTGTGATATGGTGATTTTCACTGCATTATACTTGGTAGAAACATAAGTGTGTTAATTTGGTTTATTGATTATGGATTTTGTTGATTGATTATACCATGCTTATTTATCTAGTTGGTTGTTTAGTTACAATGTACTTAGAGATATAACCTATATTAGATTAGGGAATTTGATTATCTCATTTAGTTAAATTTGCATACTTTTATGAAAATATGACCTTTTATGGGCTGAAATGATTACTGGTCTTAATGTTTGATTTCAATGATTCTTGATGGCATTACCATTTGAATGGAAAGGCATAAGGTCAAATATAAGTAAAATTACTTATTAAGAGGTGTCTAGGGGGAAAATACACCCCAAGCAAATTGTTTTAATGGATAATTTGAAGTTTTAGCTCATGATAAGCTTGTGCATACTTTAGTAGATAGATAAAAACTATATATTTCTAGAAGCTTCGTTAAACTTCATTATTCTGATCCATTTTGCAAATGTCAAAACTGGAAAACGTGAATGGAATTAGGTTTTTGATTATCATTATGTTTTAGGGTTGACCTTATAAAATAAGGTGGGATTTAGCTTATCTACCAAGATCACATGAAATATGATTAATTATAAGTTGAATATGAGTGGAGGTGTGGTACTTTAAATAAAAAAATGTTGCATGTTATTTAGTTGGTGAAATAATAAGGATTTTGTGGAAGTCATGGAGAATGTGAAAAAATGGGGGAAGAGGTTAAGTGAAAATATGAGGAGAATAAAAAGGCATCTTCTTCATTATCATCAAATGACAAAAGGAATAAAATAAGGAAGGAATCTCAACATTTTAGAAAAAGTGAAGGTTTATTTAGGCTTACTAGGATACTAGGTCGATTACTTTTCTCAATTTTTTTAGTTAAATTATGGGGGTTTTGAATAAGGGTTTTTTTTATTGTATAAAATAATTTAGAAGAGATATTTTTTAAGAACCCTATCCTATTCAATTTTATAGATCTAAGGATGGGGTTTCAAATCCCATTACCAGGCCTATAAAGTTGAGGGTGACAAGCTGAGTATTAAAAAATTAGATTGTTATTTCCTAAATATTGATGCTTGATTACTGTATAGTGACTTAATTATATTTAATGACACATATTTTAAAAATATTGAGCCAATAATAGGATGAGAATATTACCTTATTAGGATTGTATCACCGCTAGTCAAGTGTTAGAGGGTACTTATGAAAATGTAACTGTGAATTTACTAGTCTGGGTATATTTTTGAAGTTGTGATTAATTTCAATTTTTTTTGTATATGTGTGTGTGTGTGTGTGTGTGTGTGTGTGTGTGTGTGTGTGTGTGTGTGTGTGTGTGTGTGTGTATGTATTTACATTTTTTACATGTACCTATCTGTATACAGTGGAAATCATATACCCTCTTGTGTTAGACTTGGTAAAAGACTAAACTAGGCTTTAACGTGGCATAACTATATATGTATTATAAAAATATGAGTGTTGATTATAACTTGATACCTATCCATTTTTTATATTGTGACCTGAGAACTTGTAATGGGATGATATAAATAAAAGGGACAAAGATTTATATAATTGTCTATACACACACATATATATTGAGGCTTAGGTATTTTATGTATTTGGAACATTTACTTATGAGCTTGAATGTAATCCTCTTGTGAAACATGATATTGATTACGTAAGTTACTATAGATAATACCTTATTTTATTAAACCATACTAGTAAGGTTGAGGTGATTTTATGAGATATATGACATAATAGATAATCCTTTGATAATCAGCTGTAGGTTTAATTTGTAGTTCATATACCTGATGGTTATATATCTATGAAATTAGGAGTAATACCTATTCATGGAAATCAAATATAAAAATACAACACAACAATATGTTTAGTGATTATATAAGGGAGTAGAGTATAATCACACACATGCACGCACATGCACACGTGCACGCGCACACACACACACACACACACACACACACACACACACACACACACACACACACACACACACACACACACACACACACACACACACACACACACACACACACACACACACACACACACACACACACACACACACACACACACACACACACACACACACAAGTTGTAATATTAAGATAAGATTTAGAACTTGTCTTCTTAAATATATTTGAGCTAAATTTATTGAAGAATTATTGCCTACTTATGGAGCATAGTTAATGAGTAACATACATAAAAAGAGATATACCATTATGGCCACTCTAACTTAATATATAGTCCAAAATAACTATATGGGATTTAGCATATAGATAACATGACTATCTTTTATATTAAACTTGAGTTTAATTATGGAGGACATAATAGATCTAAACATAATTTTACATAAGATAAAGATATGTAATTTGAGGTTATCAAGTTGAAATGAATAAAATAGTATAGGGCCATTCTATAGATTTTATAATATATAAGATGACTCTTATTAAATTGAGTGAGGAAATTTATGAAATATTTATAATCATCAAAGATTGTAAGTTTATATGGATTTATTTTACATTATATTATGTTATAAACAAATTTTATTGTGAAATAAATGAATTGTATGGGATCTAATGTTGGATATATATTAGTATCAGCTATACTTATTGGCATAAATGAGATTTATAATAAAATGATATATTTGAGGTAAAATAAAATAACAAGTTTATTCTTGTTCTGGTTTAATAAACATATATGCTATGGAATCATTTGGATTCTTGATTTATGATTGTTTACATATTTTATTATTACAAAGTATAGTACTGTTATGTTTTTGAATCTTTATTTTTAGACTATATTTGGGATAATATGAGGTACATATATGAGTATGCCATTAAGTAATTTATATACATACCCCATGATATCATTATGTCATGATTTAGTAGTAGAGAATTCTATGTGAGTGAAAATGACTAAGATTATTTAATCTTAAGTCTATAATGTAAAATTTATCCAAAGTAATTTTATAGCTGAGACATTATCATTTCACTATGCTTCTAGTTTACATGTATTTATTGGTGTCATTTAGATAGGGGAATGGATTCCATTGTCTATTTGATTTTTACATGTAATAGTGTTAGGACACACATAGGTTCTAGTTGTTTCTCAATATCTGCACTATTTTTATCTGATCCTCTATGAAGGGTAGGGCCACTCCCAGTAGGGAGGTGTGTGAGAGATCATTCATTTATGGTTAGAGATAAAACACTTGGATGATGCTCTCCCTTTGTCAACTAATTCAACCAAATGAGAATATACTCAGGCTATCCGATGGATCATAGAGTTTTTTATAGCTCATACTATACTTATGTACTTCTTATTATGTATATTTGACACTGTACTTCATTTTACCTTATTATTTAAGGGATATTCCACATAAAAGTGGATGTGTTATTTGTATATTATTAAAAAAATAAAAATATTAGTGGTTGTAAATGTATTTATGACTAATTTATGGAGTCTATCAGTAGTTGCATCACTTGTTTCATTTTATTGTACTTGATGGATAGTTTTTTTAGCATTTGACAAGTTTATTTCTTGAGTACTAAATTGGTTTTATTTAGCCAGTGGGCTGATATGACTGTAACATCTATTGCTTTGGAGTTATTTAGTTTCCAAGTAATAAATAGTTAGTTGAAAGTAATCTTAATTGTAATAATATGGAATAAAATAGCATAAATTTTGGTTAGGCTAGGTTGTCTAACAAATTAGAAGGCTCGACAGATCCTTTAAATTAGACCATGTTTGTTATCATCATTTTATAATCTAAAAACTTTGACTGAGGGTTTTCATGCTTATCATGCCATTGAAAGTAAGTAGTTTGAAATAATTTGGGAGACATAATTTTTATTATATTGTGTATTTGGCATAGGTCAAATAACCTAAACATTTTGATTAGGGTTTTTTTCAATTGCATGTTGGAGCTCAAAATTCAATTTTGGATTATTGGAGACTCATACTTAGGCCATTATTATTGGTAGATGGTTGAGTTGAAAGTGGATAAAATAGGGGAGGAATATGTTTTTTGTGTTCATGCAAACCTCAAATCATGATGGGAAGTGTTTTGTTCAGTTAGAATAAATAATAAAATGAAAAGAAGTGGGTTAAGAACCCAAGAGATGTGAATTGTGAAGGGGTTATCAGTTGAGTCAATGCTCAAGTAGGAAACAAAGAAGTGATAGGAAAATAAAAAGAGACACAACATATCCCCTCAGTGTTTCTCAAAACAAGTAAGTTTGAATTTTTATCAATATGCAATATGAATGGATATTAGTTTTTAAAAATAACCCAAGAATCTTTAATGGGTTATGTGAGGGGTAATATCTATCAAAAATATTTCATCAAGGTAGGAGGGTATGAATATTTATAACCATCTATCACATTATATGGCATAAGGATAAGTTATTTATTGAAATATAGTTGGTAAATTGTTTAAATGATTTTGGGTTTTCATAAACTAATGTGTTTCTTGAATGGATCAATATTGGGTTATGCATTGTTTCCTTCGTGTGGGATATGCAATGTCTCTCTTGTTAGGTCATGTAAATTATTTATTTAATTGGATTGTATAATACTTGTGCATTGTTTATTTGTTTTATGTTAGGTATTGTCTCTCTCTATGTTTGTGATGGATTGATTTTACTCCTATTGTGTGGATTTGTATCTCATTGTTTATAAAATACCACTTTTTAATTTTTTTTTTATGGTCTAAAGCCTCCATGCAATGTTTTATTCCATCCCCAAACCCATGGTTTCTAGTGGTTAGGGTACCACTAATGTATGGGATAATATTATACATTACTCAATATTCGTGTATAGTTGTAGTTTTGATGTAGCTAGTTAAAGATGCATGGCCTTTAGGTAGATTCATGATGGTTCTTATGATATATTGCCACTTGATATCTTATAGTAGTTTCTTGTTTCATCATAATCATTTAATAAAATCTCATTATGTTTCACTATTAAATATAAATCATTTTTGAGTTGACAAGAAGGCTTAGATATTTATTAGGATTGCAATATGATGTAGAGAAAAATTATTGATTCTTGTAATAGTTTACAGTTTTCTTGTTATGTATAAAGAATAAATATAATTTTTATTATTAGTAATTGGAAATGTTCTTAGTATATTACATGTTTGTATATTTTTTGTGTAAATAGGTGTATGAACCAACTATATGTTATGAAATGTTTGCATGGATGTACCTTTGGTCTAAGAGATAAGTTGTGTGGAACTTCTATGAAGTTAATCCTCTTAGGGAGTTTAAACAAGTTGTTAGTGAAATATTTCAATGTTATCTAGTTGAAATACTTAATCATATGTTGATATTTTTAAGACTTAATTTTTGGTGTTGATATATTAATATAATTCAAGCCAATCACATAAATAGAAAAACATGCATAATTTGGTTATTATTTTGTAGAATTGGTATGGTATGATTGTTGTCACTTTTTATTGAAATCTATTTATGAATTGATAATTAATATTTATGAAGAATGTAATCTTATTTGTATTATATATCATCATTCAACTTATATAGGTGATTGTTTATTTCTTAGCATTAAAAAAATAGGATTATTGTTATTGACAAAACCAATTTAAAAAAAAAATACAAGATAAATAACTAGGACTTGTAATCATAGTCCATTCTCTGGTACAAGAGAATGTGGAGTAATAATAAGTCCTTGGTTATTTCTTGATTATTAATGTTACTACTATGAAGATTGTGATTGGCTTATTATTAACTGTGTATTATTCCAAAATAGATTTTTTATATTAGAATTAAAACTATTGGAATCTTAAAAGCTTGTTGTATTGTAATGTATCCAATTTCACAAGGTTAAAATTAATAAAATATTCATTTATTTAAAAATTTTGTGATAAACATATACTATAACATGTGTTGGATGTGTATTTGATTCTGTTTGGTGCTTCATTCTACATTATTCCACCATAGGTGATTTGGAAACATTGAATAGAATGGTTAACTCTATTTACTTAATTTTTTATGGCATGGAAATATATTCTTGAAATCTTGTTTTGAGTTAGGCATGTTTAAAACAACGTTCAAAATTTGATATACATATAATTGTAAGTTAACATATAACCATACCCTATGTTCCATTTTATATAATACAAAGAATAAGGTTGAATAGGTGGCATGGTTAAGATATTTTTAGGCTATATACCATTTTATTTCAGTCATATATATATATATATGTATATATATATATATATATATATATATATATATATATATATATATATATATATAAATATTTATATGTACTTGGACAATGTTGTAGTCCTACTACATCTTTGTAGAGTTAACATGAGATGTTTTTATATATGTTTAGAACAATTTAAAAGTGTTGTATGATATTTTTCATTATTATAAATATTCATACTATTATATTTTAATTTAAATTAAAGATTTTTGAATACATGATAATTAGAATGGAAGTCTTAGTGTATTTATATAGAATATTACTCTATGGTGTTGATGCCTTTATATGTATCATAGGTGCTTTTAGTGTTTAAATAACACTTCTCATTTTAGAATTCTAAGAATTCATGTCACAAGTATCAGGTTTTTTGGTAATCTAGTTATGTATGGTGAAATAGAGGCATAAAAAATTAAAATATTCCACAAATTTATATTTGATTGGTGGTCAGGAGCCATCATGGTCCTTATGAATTTTGTAGTATCTATGTTGATATTAGTGAGTTATGATCAAAATTATATACTAGAGACTAATCTAAGTGAATAATTACAATGAGATCAAAGCTAAAGTGATTTGATAAAAAAAGAATCATAAGGTAAGGTAGGGTATAAAGAAAGTATGTGATTACTTATCATTTCCTTAAACACCATGAATTTTTTTTAATTTTAACTAAACATGCATTTAACTAGTATATAACGTAAAGTAAGAAAAATATTAAATCACATTATATACTAGGAAAATATCTAAGGAAACCATGAGAGATTACAAGTATGAAATAACTTTGATTTAAAGGTTTATTGATGATTTAAAATAGTATTTACACATCCTAAAATAGAGCAAATAAAATGAAATAAAGTCTAAGTACATTCAACTAATTTAGCTCCAGCATAAATTAACAACCCTGTATCAGAGATACACATTTAGAATTCATGAAAAAACATTCAAATTCAAGACTTAGAATAAGTAATTGAGAGAGAAACTAGATAAAAATTGATACAAATAAACTTAGACAAATTTTTAAGTATTCCTTGAAACTCTCTCCCTTTAAAAAATGGTAATACTTCCTTTTATAGAAGATCAAAGCAATATACTAGTTAGTCATAAGATTACAAATGTATAATGATAAAGAAATTTGTCCTTCTTTATAGTTATATAATACACTTATCTTTCCCAAATGAACTAACCTATGGGAAAATATGATAATAAACTAACATATGCCTTTACAAAAGAATATTCCTCATTCAAATATTACAATGCTTTTACAAAATGGAATATTAATTAACTAGTGGGACCATTACTGAATGGCTCCCTTATTTCTCTTAGAGGATATCCATAGCTATTTGATGTTTCTCTTTGACAAGGTTGAAATCTATATCTGTATTCAAGGGATAGATATCCTCTTGATCAACTAAGTCATCAAAATCTCTATCATCCCTTGCCATAACCTCCTTGATGTTCCTAGCCTCTACAATATTTTCCTTAATAGTGAAGATCATGCCTAAGAATCAGCTATTGTCACTCTTTGACTAGCCCTAGCTTTTGATATACACTTCTTGTATCACCAAAGTGACTTTGTGCTTATACTCTTCATCATCAATGATTCCCAGGGTAGTAGGCTTTGTAGGATTGGATAGCATGGTGATTAAGAGTTCCTTGACTCTTGTTATTAGCTCCTCATCATCCATTAGGAGTCTATCCAAGCCTTTTGACTAAGTACTTAAACTATGGATCTTATCAACCACTATTCCCAATATTGAATTTAAGTGGGCTAGGCTAATGGTATTGAATCTAAGAATTTTGTCCTTAATCGGTATGTTGATAAGATCTCTTATTTTGTTCTCAAAATCCTACCATTAGGCCATCAATCCTTTGGCCATCTCACTCTATTAGGTTAGTGCATCCTATCTTAGCCTCATTAACTTCAAAGAATCAAACATGTCAAATAAAGATGCCACAAACATGTTTATTATAGACTCTAAGACTGATAGGACAGCATGGGTCTCTAGATTCTCCTTTTCCTTCTACAAGTTATTTATATTTTACTTGATGCCCTTGATTCCTACTTTGATCTAAGCTAAATGAGCATCAACTAGGCTTTCTATGCCTTCCTCAGGAATGGGATGTTCACTAGGCTAATGTCTTCCAACTAGAGTTAAGCTTATAAATGGATCAACCTTTTGAAAGGTGAATTCCTCATTCCAACCATGTCTTTCTTGGTTATCATCCTCTCTAATCCTAATGTTTATATATTGAATTGGACACTAGTTGATGACTCTATTACCTTAGGAGTTTCTGGCACCTCCATCCTTATGTTGATTAAGGCTATTGGAGTGTCTATTTTTGTGATACTTAATATTGTTATGTAAACTATTCTTCTTTATTCTTCCTCCTTCATCAAAGATAATATACATGGTGTGAATTTATCATGGAATTCAATGTTAATTGCTTGTGTTAAGGCCCAAGAATGGGACAAAGTGGGAATCTTCTACATCTTCCCATAAATAAACCATTCAGGGATAATGGGTCCATGAATGGGATATTCATCACTAAATAAGTTGACCTCATTCATGGAGTGGGTGAAGGTCAACTTTGTATTCTTCTCCCCAACTAATACCAATGCCAATTTTGATTTCCTTTTTTATGGGGGTACTACTGGGACTGGGTCCAAAGCAACTTCCTTCCCCCTATCTTACTTTATTTCCTTAGATTGGACATGGGGTTCCTCCTTTTTTTCCTCTTCATCTTTTGACCCATATGCCTTAGTTATAACCTTAAGTGCATCCTTAACTATTTCATCAGGTCCCAATTCACTCATATCCAAGTACTCTATAGGAGACTCTGGTCTCTTAGGAGGGGCAAAAGATGATCCTTCCCTAGGTCTCTCTTCCAACTTTTCTTTACTAGGTCCTTATGTTGTTTTTGCCTGGGGTTATTATAGTGGTTATTCTATAGGGGGCATTAAGGATGTCCTAGACAATAAGTGATACTATAGGGGCCCCATTTTCCAAATCTCACTTAATGGCTTATCATATGATCTAGCTAACCTAGGCTCACACTTAATGTTATGACTTTTCAATCTGGCTAATACCTCTAGGAAACTAGAGGCCTTGATTTAGAATGGGTCATGGACACCAGGTTGGTGCTCATATGTTTTTTTATGATTTTGGAATTTAGATGTTTGGTGATCACCCCATTAGGGTTCCATTTCCTCAAATCATCTTTCTATAGGGTAAAAGAGGCCTTGTGTCTAGAAATAACATTTACATGCTCCCAATTTTGCAAAATTGTTTTCTTAATTATCAAAAGAAAGGGATGGGGGAGGCCTTTCCTATTTTTTATAAAAATTCCATCTATACTATGAAGAATTTATTAAGCCAATTCTTGTTCTATTAGCTTAGTTAGCACATAGATAGGTAACTTGAAGGGTTGTGTCAAGGTCCCTTCAATCTTTATCACTATGCAATTAGGGTAGAACCATATGTCCCCTATCAATTCCACATATTTATTAATCAATGGGATGACCCTACTCATGGGGATTTCTATGATGGATTCCACTAGGGTTGGTAAACATAATCATAGATAAACTACATGTTGTGTCTATAATTTAATATGTGGAGTTTGGAATAATGGTGGGAGACAATAGGTCTCCCATCAGGTGAGCAATTCTTAATGTTTGGGATCTAGGTGGAAGCTAAAAGGGCATTAATAAAATAAGACATTATGTAAAATTACTTGTTGGTCTTCTTTTTGATGGATATGAATTGGGATTTTAGATGGATATTGATCATCTCACCCAATGGGGGAGTGAGTCCCTTCTCAACCATGAAGTAAACATAGGACACCCATATTTTGTCAATATTTATGGTGGAGGGGTCTCTACATAACCTATTCAACAATATCATTATTATCATAATTATCTCCCTAAATTGGATAATTAGGATTTTTCCTATGAGGTCTTAGATTACATGGTTCTTGGTAAGCAACCATGGGGTCAGGATTATGTTTAGATTATGATCTCTAATCCACTTTTTAATGGTGGGTAAGTTTATTTGGGGTTTACATAGTTTATAATAGTTTTCAAAAGCTAGAGGGGAAATGTAAGAGACTTTCCTAAATGTACAATCATGCATAATCCAATCATTTTGAATTTTACAATCTTGGAAAAGAGGAATAAGGACATCATACAGTGTAGTATCGTAGGCTTAGTGGCATCATAGTGTAGACCAACCATCTAAATATAAACTAGGTTATTGTACCTCCATAGAATGGTTTCATTTTTATGTTCTTCCCTAGTTAAATATTGCATCTCTTCGATGGTCCAAAAGAGTTCAAACTAATTCCTATTTCCCTTGTTTAAAGCTAAAGTATCTAGGTCTGTGTCCTTAAAAACTCTCCCCTCAATATTTGAGGTCAAATATATCTTTGTCTCATCCCTTTGTTGTTGTCTATGAGTTTTCATGATTGTGGAAGTTGTAAATGCTTACCAAATGAATTATAAGTAGCCGCTGGGTCAATTTGCTCTTGCTTAGATTACAATTGAACTGTCTTGGTTTGATTGTGATGGATCTGAGCTTAAATTAGGGATTTTATGGATGTTAGGGTTTCTTAAATCTTTAATGGTGATGGAATTTTGAACTTGAGCTCATTCATGTCTCAAATTTGATTGAGACCCAAACCTTTATACTTTCACCTTTTCGAGCACACAAAATCTTCAATTTTGTTGTTTGATGCTTGTGTGGTACCTATGTGGCATCCTTTGACAACTTTCACAGCAGTTTTCATAAATTCCTTGAGGGACTAGCCATTATATTTTGAAAATCTAACTTTTCTTTTGCACTGTTGAATCTTTTTTTATGGATCAATGCAGATCATTGATTATGATCATGAGGCTTGAAAGTCATTGGCTATTTTATGTTGAGCCCTATGGTTGTGACACTTGGTAATTTCATAGGACTTCTAGGATTTGCATTATGTGTAGTGAACATGTGCTTACCACATGTCAATCCTATGAGTCTTTTGGGCTCATTGAAAAGTCTTCGATAGCTGTGCTCCATATGATCATCGTCTTGTGAGTAAGCATGAACTTTTGATCCTATAAAAGTGTGAGAAATTTAATCAATATCCCAATATAATAAGGGACTAGGGCTTAAATACTTTAGGGTAAGGTTTATTTCATGTTTAATAAACACATTATAAACTTTAAGGTAATGTATTTTAGCTTAAGTTTTCAAAATCCATAAAAAGGGAACACAAGATAAATATTTTAGGCTAAGGTTTATGTTGTGTTAATAAACACAACATATCCTTTAGGATAAAATATTTATGTTGAGTTCTTCGAACATGTCAAAAGGGGCCACATAATATAAGGACCAAATGCTAGGTTTTAACATAGGGTGTTATTGTACTAATAAACATGATAAATCCTTAGATTAGAAGCATTTATGCTAAGTTTTATGTCACAAGGACCTTTTAAAATAATATTTAATATAATTATCTTATCCCAAAGTTTATTGCATTTAAGCAAACATAATTTTGACCTTAGGAAATAAACTTAGACTAAGTCCATGTTTTCATGTATTTAGATCACAAGATCATTTTATTATTTGAAGTGTAATGATCATAAGTGTTTGAACATCTACCAAGGGGTCCCATTGATATGAAATGTAAGCCATAATATTTTATCAACATTTTAAAATATATCTCTTTATATAAGAAAAATAATCAATTATCTTAAATTCTATGATCTCATAGATGTCAATGATGGCCTCATAGACATTAAATGACAATCACAAGAATGCCAAATTTAAGTTAGTTGATCATTAGGTTTGAGGGGATTAAAGTTGATAATTTAATAAACATCAAATGATGATTATGAGAACATACATTTTAATCTCATGAAACCCTTCTAATCCATAGACTTTGTATTTGATATGCTCTACTAGATCAATATCTATCATGAAGCACATACCATCCATTATAATCCAAGCAGATGTATGCCATTGGTTCAATTTAATGTGTGGGACCCTTTGTTATCAAGCTCAAATGCATGGATGCCATGTGGAAAATCCATGGGTTTCTCTATGCTTTTAAATTTTTAGCTCCACATTCACTCTGTTTGATCAATCTTTATGATGAAGCGTAGACCATCAATATCAATTTGGATGTTTACACTTGATTGGCTCCTTTCATATATTAAAGTGATAGCATAAGTTTTATCCTAAGGTTTTATTGTATTAATAAATAAATAAATAAAGACTTTAGGGTAAAACTTAGGTTAAGTACATGTTTAATAAAAGGGTCCCTTTAGCTTTAATGATTATTTCAGACCATTTGATCCTCAATCTTGCTTAAGCTTGGATCATTGATCATGATCCTAATGATCTTACAGGATTTGTTTGATGGATCAAAGCTTTGATTTTATTAGTATTTCTTCACTCTATTAGATCATTCCTCATGATGAAGTATGGGCTTTTGGATATGAAAAGATTCAAGGCACTTAAGTTAGGATGCAGGTAAATATAGGAACCTAGGCTAAATCTTTAAAATTGAAATCTTGTTCATGTTGATAAAATATGATTGAGGCCTTAGGGTTAAAACTTTAGGCTAAAATATTTAACAAAGGGGACCATGCTAAAATAAATGACCCTATAAACATAAACAATAGACCATGTTAAGAACATATGGAATGAAAAGGGGAAATAAAAGGGAACCAATGCATTATTTTTAGGCTAAGGTTTTGGTTGTGTTGAAAAACATGACCAAGCCTTAGCATAAAAATTAGGCTTAAGTCTAGGGTTGATTCAAAAAGTTCCCACCAAATCTATTCCCACCAAAATTTGAATTAAGGTTATAGGCTAGGGTTTGTTGAAGGAGGGTTTTATCACAAGAATCCAACTACGAGCTACCATGAAACCTGCAACTTAAGACATGAGGATCAACTATTAGCAATATTAGGCAAGTTTTAAACAACACCATGAGCACATGGGTTAATTTAATTAGGCATAGATGATATTCAAATGATAATAAAGATAATAATATCAAGATCTTAGTGCTAAGGTTTAGAATAATCACAAGGGTCCCTATTTTTTAAAAATGGGGGTATGTTGACCTCAACATATGGTTACCTCACTTGACAATATTATTTAAAGATAAAAGGATTTAGTAGAAGTTACACAATTAATTTATGAATATCTCTTATGTTTTTTTTATAATTATAATTCATGTTTTCCATATAATAAAATGAGGAAGACAATATTTTTAATGGATGTTATAGTATTTTATGATAAATGGACCTAAGATCCATTTGCATGCCTAGTGACTTATTTAGAAATCTTAAGATGGAACTTTCCCTACATAAATTAATCTCATTTGTGATTTTACTCATTGATTTTAGTAGTTAAAATAATTAATGGACCTAATTTAATTGTAGGAAAGAATATTGAATGGACCAAATATAATGTAAATAACAACCTACTATGTGGTGGTATGGTTTTAATTCAAATAAGAAACTAGATTCTTATTATTTCTATTTTATAATGAATTGTTAGAATAAAAACAATAATGTAAATTGGTTTATGAGTTACTATTGAAGATATTATAACCTATACATGGGTTTAAATTATAAGATAGCTAAATTTGGATTGATATATGAATCTCATAATATGGTCATGTTTGGTTTTTTATTGCATTAATTTACTTGTGAATAATGTTATGAAAGGAATGTTGTGTAACTCTAAAGAAGATACTTAGATAATTAAATACCTATATCCATTGAAAGGACATTATAGTCACTTGGGATCTCTTTTACCTTCATTCATGGTTAAAACTATTTCATAACATAATCATACCTCATGATTCTAACAATATGGGATAGTCTAAACTTTCACACTCTTAAATTCTTTAATAATTAAATAATATCCATCATGGGCATGTCAGACTAACATGGAGTTGAATATAATTTATAAGAATTATTGAATCTTAAACTATTTAGATACTCTTCCAAAACTAAAAATCCTAAGTTGGTTATATAAGCTAATGTACATTTGAGGTATAACTTTGGAGTGGTTACAAGCATTCTCTATTATTCTACCCCAATTACAAAAGGGGAAGGTATTTGTTTAACCTTGAAACAAAATTGGGGGGGGGGTGGTATGTATGTTAATTTAAGATTAGGCTTAAGAATTAAAAAATGAAATAACATAAGGGTGATGATAAGATCTATTGTATACCAATTAAATGCTAAACTAACATACACTCAATTTATTATGTTGAGATAGTCTAAATATAGAAAGACAACTAGGATAGATAGAGAAATGACAAAGAGTATATCTAATTATATTTTTTTTATGATAATTTTTTTTTGATTTGGAATAGGATAAAATTAGGGAGTAAGATAATTCTACATTAGTTGTCAGATTCTAGATCTTGTGCCTCTGGATATCTAGATAGTTGCACCAACCCTAAAGAATTTTTTCAATGCTAATATCTGAGTCTAATGATATTTTCATGTATGAAATGTCTATTGAAATAGGATTCACCTTTACTCTTGTGTATTTAGATATGGATCATGGACTGTCACTCCTTATTAAATGGCAAAACTCTATATTTCCATATTTAATGTGGCATTGGGTAAAAATAGGATAATGGGCATATACCATTGAGCTAAACCCAATGACACCACTATAAAAAGATGTTTCTTATATAACCAATACTTTTAAGAGAGACTCAAATAGATTTAGTTCTCTCCTATGTGTTGGCTTGTGTGTGAATCATGCAATGTGTGTAAAGTAAGCACAATAGTAACCTACCTTGTAACTTATAAAATTGAGCTCTTGGGTTGTTTATTTTAGTATTTCATACATGTATATGTTTTGTTCCTATGAATGGTATGTAAATAGAGAATCTTTTATCAATTGAATGCTTGATAGAGTGATTTGTGACAAGTGCCTTGGTCTCTTTGGTATTTTATAGGTGATGAATAAATGAGGTTTGATATTGTATTGATATCAATCCATTTTGAGTAATAAATAACATTAAATAAATTAGTCTAACCATTGGAATTTGATTTATTTAAAAATTGGATGACTTTAGGGCATTGGACACTTGTGTTGGAGAAGGACACTAATGTTGATGCTACTATATATCCTAGTGTTTAGGGAGTATCAAAACAAGTACATGATCAAAACCTACATTGGTATAAGATAAGTACATATTAAGCATTTTGGTTAAGATAGGATGTTTGTTTCATCAATATAATACTATTAAAACTAAGAGCTAGGCCAAAGGAGCATAAGATATAGTAGATGCAAGGCTTACATAAGAAAGGAGAGTGTAGAGCTAAGAGGAAACACCAAGGTATGTGTTTACCAAGTGTAAAAGACTAAGGCACTACATAATCACAAAATATCATCAAAATTTTTGCCTTATTTAATTTAATAATAAAATTTGTATTTTAAAGGAAAAGAATAAGTACTTGGGTTTATATGCACAACTTGTCTTTGCTTGAGTTAAATTTGAGTGTTTTGTTAATGACTGATGTGCAACCAAGAGAATGTTATAGTCTAAAACAAAGTCATATAATTTGGGTTAAAAGTACTTGAAATTGATTTAAATTTAAAGATCAAGGTTTAGGAGTACACATATGTGTCGATATAACTATCTTGCCTATTGGGAAGTTGTTTTATAATATATGTATCATTTTAAGGCTATAAAACTAAGATTAGGATAAATATTAATACATATTTAAATTTCATATATCCACGCACATGCACATGCACGCACGTGCACGTGCACACACACACACAAAGAGAGAGAGAGAGAGAGAGAGAGAGAGAGAGAGAGAGAGAGAGAGAGAGAGAGAGAGAGAGAGAGAGAGAGAGAGAGAGAGAGAGAGAGAGAGAGAGAGAGAGAGAGAGAGAGAGAGAGAGAGAGAGAGAGAGAGAGAGAGAGAGAGAGAGAGGAGAGAGAGAGAGAGAAGTGCATCCATCAACTTTAGAGCAAAAGAGAGTTACCACCTAACTATTAAGAATAGCTCAATCATACAACCTAATGATACTTATAACCTAGTGAGGTTGGATGATCAAGTCCATCTTGAAAGCTTGGAAATATTTAGTGAATTTTATCACCTCAATCATACCAAAAGGTGAACCAACTATTGTATTGGATTGACTCAATATGGTCCATAAAATTACATGGGGGTATTAGTACATGTAATGATTTTTAGAAACTAAAATTTATTTGGTTTTTTTAATATTAGGCACATGTTTCATAGCATATGTACCTTAGATATGTCTCATGTTAAAACTATGTATAATAATAATATCAATGTATATAAGTTTTCCACAACTGTGAATCAAAATCATATAATTGTGTGTTTTGGACAATTTAGATAACTATGTAAGTGTGGAAAACATGATTCCAAAGCATGGCCCCACTATATATGAAGAAATATAAAAATTTATATAATTACCAATATGGAGGGAATGTTTCCAAAACATTCCCCCATTGTAAACTAGATATGATTAATATTGAATAGGTGTGGAGAAAATGCTTCCAAATCATGCTCGCACTGAATCTATGAATTGGAGAAAATGCTTCCCAAACATTCCTCCACTGAATGTAAAAAATTGTGAATGTGTAGAATCCATGTCCATATGACATGCCCCCACTAAATCAAATAACTATTGAAAGTGTGTTAACATGCTTCCCAATCATGCCCCTACTAATATTCCCCCCTTTTAAAGTGAGTTAAAAATAAAAACTAGGAGTCATCTCACCTCAAAAGGGTAAGACACCTATAAAACATGATAATGTAAGCATGTAGCATTTATAAATAATATGTCTAGGCAAATGTATCATTAAAGTGCATATAACCAATATGATCACATATAGGCATAAGATAAATGAAAAAGATCATGGCAAAATATAGATATTAATAATACATGCTCAACAAGAAAACAAGTACACGCACAAGATCACTCAAAAGTAAGTTAATAAGAAATGGTATAAAGAGACTAAAAATAAGGGTTATGTGCAACTTCCACATAATTTAAGGGACATGACTTATTCAAATGTCCATGAAATAAATAATGACATACTAAAATGTCTATGCCATAAATAATGAAATGATGTAAACGTCAAAGAAATCATACATAGGCATGGGGATGCAAGTAAGGGAACATAATCAAATTATCAAACAAGCAATACAAGACACTCAATGAAGTACATATATTAAAACATAAAAATGTCATAGTGGCCCATGGATTCAATGTGTTATAAAAGTATGCCAAGTGTATAGCATAAGAAATACCATGTGTAAGATTAAATCAAGGATAATAAACATGTGTAAGTACATATGTAAGCTCAAAAATGATAGTGTAAAGTGTTCATTGAATAATATAACTTGTGTGTATCAAGATCAAAGAAGTGGATGCCTCCAATGCCCATATGACATGAGCAGAGGGAAACCCCAACATCTCAAATAGGAGTGTATCATGTCACCCAATGTAGAAGTGTGATAAATATGTGTATGTAGGAGTAACTAAGTATGTGGTAAATCAATATGGAAGTATGAAATAGATGCTAAGGAGCCAATAAAATAGGTAAGCCCCATTTTTTTTTGATTTTTTTGAATGTTTTAGGTATTTTTGGAAGTTTTTTGGAGATAAGAAAGATCATCCTATGATGACATCTAAATAATGGTCACAAATATCTCCCCACTATAAATCTAGTGAAATAACCCATGTGTGGGGCCAAAGATCATATATAGGTGTAATATCCATCACTATGGTATCGATGGTGCTCTATGTATGTAAAATAGGAGTTTGTAGTTATGAAGCAATATTAGGAGTAACTAGAGTAGGGTTTTTATAACACATCATTATGTTTGTTTTTTTCTTTGGAGTAGTAGTAAGAGGAACATGTGTAGGTGATCTTGATATATGAACATGGTGTATATTATAAGATTGGGATTCCATGGAACCCCATGTATGCATTTGATGTAATGGTCTCTCAAATATTGGCTACCTAGTAAAGGGGATTGCCTGTTACTTACCCTTTTGAAGTGGATTAGCCTTAGTAGGATTGATATCTAGTTTTTTGGGTATAATTTTATTTTGTTCAAGAGGATGATAATATGGAATTATAGAAACTATAATTACATGATTGTCATGAATGTATTTGACACACCTATGCATTTTATAAGGTACTAATCGAAGAGTGTGTATCTAAGGTCTTCCAAATAAAATATCAAAGATGACTGTGTAAGGGATAACTAAAAGGTTGTAACATGTGCATGACAAACCTATAAAGGAAATTAAATTACACCAAGAACATTTTGGGAGGTCCCATCAAATGAATTAATTTATTTAGTATAGGGGAGCAAATAATGGTGAGTATAACCTAAGTGTGTAAGTAATTTCATGGTGTAAACATTTTCACTTTCACCACTATCAATCATAACATTGCATATGGCGTGTTTATCAAGTTATTCTCAAATTAATATGTAATGAATATTAGAGTCATCATTATTAATTTAACTATCATCAAAATAAATAGGTCTTTAAACCATAAGAGGTATATGTCACATGTAAGTTCCAATATTCCCATATAGTGGGTGTATATAATGTGATGGAGGAGGATGTGAATTATATGCCATTTATACTTTTGGTTCCTTTTTATAATGTTATTGTAAAGTATTGTTAAATATTTTCTATTTATGGTGATCACTAGGTTGTGAACTTAATTCTTTTAAAGGATCCTTGAATGAAACCCTTTGGTCATCGATAAGATCTTGGATCTTGTGCTTCAAGGTAAATAATCTACTCATAGAATGTCCTTATCCTTGATGATAATCATAATAATCATTCACATGATATATTTTAGGTAGAGGTCAACTCATATAAATCTCAATAGGATGAGGGAGAGATATAAGCTGACACTCTAGTAACTACAAGAGTAATGAATCTAGAGACTTAGGTAAACATGTGAATTGTCTCCTTGGTACATTAGATAAGACAATTTGATTAGGATGTTGTGTAACTATGCCAATCATGGTGGTTGTTTATTTTTAGGTTAAGGAGGTTTTACCTTATAAAATGGTTTTATTGTAAATTTTTAGTAAATGTAGATGCAAATGGTGTGTTTACTACATACTTGAGCTTATTCAAAGATATAAAATTAATTTCAAGGTCCCGTATAACATGGAATAAGTCATCAAAAGATATAAACTTATTTAAAACAATGGAATCATGTAAAGGAGCAAACAAAATTTGCTTGAATATATCTTGTAACTCTTTATCTATCATAGGATTGGTCATTTTAGCTAGCATTTTCTTATATCTCAAGACATATTCATTAATAGGTTCATTGTTTTCTTATTTTATTTTGATAATTTGGGCATAGGAAACCTTTTCAAAAATATTATTAGGAAATTGTGCTAAGAACTGATATACACAAGGTTTGAATGCTTTTACAGATTGGAGAAATAAATCATAGAACCACCTCAAAGCATATTCCTTGAGATATTTGAGGAATAATTTGGTCAAAAAATTATCATTGGAATCATAGTTAAGGCATGCCACATAGGAGGTTTGAATATGTTGTTTAGGATCACCCTTTTTATCATGAAATGTGAAGTTAAGCACAACAAATCTAGTTAACAAAGGGCATAAAGAGATTTCAAGTGTAAGAGAGTTATGAAAAACATATTACAAATGTATAACATGAGAATATTTTAAATATTTCTATTCAATTTTATTACCAAATGTTTAAATCTAAAATAAAATTGTAGCGGGGGATATGCATTTAAATTTAATCTTAGGGTTAAGAATATATAAATGAAATGGTACCATGGTGATAATCAGATCTATAATAGTAAAATTAAATGCTAAACTCATATATAAACATTCAATGAATTTATTATGTTAAGATAGTCTAAATATAAAAAGTATAACTAAGATATATATAGAAATGACAAAGAATAGATATACTTAGCATGATCTGATGCTAATGTAATTTTGTATTTAGAACAAGATGAAAGTAGGAAATTATATATATTTATAGAATAGTTGTCAAATTTTGGATCTGGTACCTCTATCTCTCTAGATAGTTGAGCCAACCCTAGATGGTTATGTCAATACTATTGTCTGAGTCTAATGATAGTGTCATATATAAAATATCTGGTAAAATAAGATATGACCACTTAGATACTTCTATGTTTGGATTTTACTTCACCCTAGTGCATTCAGATTTAGGTCATGGACTGTCACTCCTTGTGAAATTTTAAAACCGTGGCTTTTCATATTCAATGTGACCTTGGGGAAAAATGGGTTAGTGGGCATACGGTGTTGAGCTAAACCCAATGACCCCACTTTTAAATGATGTTTCGTACATATCTAATACTCTAAAGAGGGTCTTAGATTGATGTAGTTCTCCCTTATGTGTTGGCTTGTGTATGAATCATGAAATGTGTAAAAATCAAGTACAATAGTGATGTAGCTTGTAACTTGGAAAATTGGGTTCTTGGGTTACTCCTTTTAGTACTTCAAACCTATATATGTGTTGTGTTTATAATTAGTATGGAAATAGAGAAGCTTTGATCAATTTAATGCTTGATAGAATGATTTTTGATAAGTGCCTTGTGTATACACATAATATTTTTTAGATTTGATCAATTATTGATGTTTTCTCTCTTGTAAGAATCCATCGAGACTTAATACCTCTAAGTGCACACCTTAAAGGGTGTATAGGGAAAGGGGTGGGTAGACCATTAGTGATTCATAAGATTATTTTCCCCTATACCACTACTTACAACCAAAACAAACCTCTCTTATACATTTCCCTAAGCTTTGAATCATCCCTTACACACTCCAAGAAATTTACCACCTCAAATAACCCATACCTAATCCAAAATTTATTTTTGTCATTTACCAAACATATTTACATGGGCCAACCCTATTTTTAGAAATGAGCACATTATGGGGCTTGGCCAGTCCAACCAATCTAGTTTAGGACCTAACTAAATTTTTATTAAATAACTAGGTAATCTTGGTTGACTGTGTTAGCTAAAACTTTAGAAGGATTTTGGGTTAGATCTGACTATATAAACACATATTTTTTTCCATTTCATTAGAGAGAGATAGAGATAATCATTCATTTACACTTATTTAAAATATGTTGTTCTACCATTCTACTTGAGGAGTTATTACTTAGGGTTTACACTTGGAGAGAAGAATCTTTTATTGTGGATTCATTACTTAGGGTTTAATCTTGGATGCATAGGATAAGTCATATGTCCTAGAGTTAGCCGATCTTTGTGATACTTACAAACTACAAAAACCTCTTGTAAAGTGTTGTGAATTATGAGTGTGCCCTTGTGAGAATGTGTGTTATTTATCATTCCTACTAAAACATGGAATCTCTCCTAAGTGTGGGTGAATTTGAAAGGGATATGATCTCTAATTAGAGGATTAGTTCTCTTGATGCACTCACTAAAACTTGTTCTTAAACCTACTAACTACTGATTATGACTATGAAAAGGGTTAAAAGGATATTATTTACAATGGAATTAAAATGAAAACTAGGAATGAAGGTGATGCACCAATATGTATGACCACTTATGATTAAAATTTACACTCTTATTAAGGGAAAAAGCTTATACACATTCTCTTCACTTCAATAATGACTTCTACAATAGTGTTTCACAAGAAGGACTTGACACAATAAATATTTTTATGAAAGGAATGAAAAGGTGTTGAATTCACATCCAATTTTAGAATAAATTTGATCTTGACACTTATAATGACCTATATAAAGTCAAATATGTCGTATGAAGGTATAAAAGTTAGACAATATCATAGGAAAACAAATGCTTCATAATTCTATATTAATGGAAATCAACATACACTTCACCAAAACCTAAAAATGGAGGAAAAAATCTTCTTATTTCTTTAAAATGTGAGTAATAAATTTGGTAACCTTTTAGCACAAAAAAATCAAATGAGTGATAATAAAATTTTGTAAAAAAAACGAGTACAAATAGAAAATCAAATGATGGGGAGATAAAATAGCCCCAAAGTAGGGATGTCAAATTAGTATTCACTCTCCTCAAGTGCTACATAGTACCTCCTTAAATATCTCTCTTATTTCATGTCCTTAGGATTTAAAAGAGGTAGAGTATCATGAGTTTAGGAGACTTGAAAATGTCTTCCTCATTTATTATCCAAGCTTGACCACTTGGAAGGTGCCTATATCCTTGTTTGGATCCCTATATACTATCTCATACATATTTATTGAAGAATTATTCCTTCTCCTTGAAAATAGGAATTAATTTATTCATTAATTCTTCATTTAGCCTAACATGGACTTCTAGAAACTCATTTGATGCTTGTTTGACTACTTCAACATGTTAGACATAGGAAGGAAGGAAGATGTAGTTAGGATTTTTTGAGACCTTTTCCAACTTTGAAATCTTATTTAAAACTTAAATTTACTTATTCATACTTTATTAGGTGTTTTATGGAGAGATAAACATCAATAAATCCTTTGGAAATGTTTTGTGCATCTATTAAGTACTTTGAACATTGGTTCCTTCACATGAACAAAGAGGCATAAGAGAGAAAAGGGTTTTTGGATTTGAACTAGACAAATTCCTTCCATGGAAGGCTTATAAACATTAATTAATACCTAAAATAAATAATTTTTAACCATCAAGTATCCCAAAAGATGTCATTTTTCTCCATTTACTTGTTAAAGCACCCATTCTTTGTAGCCCTAAAAACCTATAAATATCCTTGTATAGAATATTATATGGATAAAATTAGAAAATTGGGAAAAAAATTTAGTATCCTCTATCCCCTTACTACTCCATATAAAATTTAATGAGACAAATCCAAGTGAAAGTACTCCTTTTCTATGATTTTTCTCTCTAATTAGGCCACCTAGGCCTAGAAAGAGAAAATTGGCCCAAAATACCACTCACACATCTGAAACTAGACAAAAGTGTTTCATTAAATTTACTTGGCCTAATAAAATACTCAATTAAAAATTTAATTTTCTAGAACATCCTATAGATAATCAAATCATGAAATGATTATTTGCAAGCCTATATGCCTTAGCGAGCTTGAGGGGTAATTTGAGAGTTTTTTCAAGAAATTTTCATTTTTTTAAGATTTAATGTGAATTTATAATACATATATGACATTTATAAAACTAAATATTTTATAATGAATTCCTTCATGTCACTCTCAATCCTTCATCGTTGGTTCTTGGTTTGCAAAACTAAGTTCTTCAGACTTGTTGAGCTAGTGGCCAACTTATAGGAGATATGTAGCTCTTTGAAGGACCTGTATAAAATTTTTAATGATAATTAAACCTAAATTAAGTCTACATAAATATAATAATTTTTTTTGTGTCCCTCCATAGTCTACACCCTCATAAACAAGCTAAAAACTATAGGTTTTGTCTTGTACCATATGGTATTGTACCTACACCTATGAAAAAATGACTATAAATGGATATTAGTAGATTTTAGAACATTATATGGATAATTTGGAATTAAAAATATATAATTTTATGGAATCAATTTTCATATCTCTCCAATCAAGTCAATGGAAGGGTTTTAGGAGGGTTTATGAGGGTTTAAGTTCTTAATGATGGTTCATAAAGGATAGGGGTCCTTTTAAAAAAAAAGGATTTTTTTTTTGTAATGGTGACCCATATAACATATAAACTATTATTTATTTCCAATTAAAAACTTCATGAAAGATATGAGCAAATAAAGTTACCTCTTCAAACTCTTTCTCAAGCAAAACAGGGTTGTATGTACTCTAGTTGATTGTTCATGAAGTTATGAGATATAATGACTGAAATAATGTTATGAATTTGAGTAATGACACCCAAATAAACAAATATTACAACCCAAATTTACCATATTTCATATTCAACAAGTTCTCACCTCTTCAAAACTACCACTCGGGCTAGGGACTGTACATGAAAAGGTTGAGGAAGACCATTTTTGGTCTTACAACTCAAAAACTCACTTTGATATCAAATAAAACCTTAAAACATGTTTAAATTATTATTTTAAATGAATTTTAATGATGAAATGTATGTATTTACCTTCAAAGTAGGCATGAAACATTGAATTCCATCATTGTGCCACCATTGAGGGTTTGTATTAAAACATGATGTATTGACCCTAAAGGTCTATGAACTATACTTCTCTCCTAATTAAATGAGAAAAAATTAGTGAATGAATGAATTGAGGCAATAAAAATCTTATCCTAACTATTATTGATTCAAATATTTTTGAGAGTGACACTCTCACTTTGTTATAGGGTAGGCTGATGCAGGAGCATCTACATATATATATATATATATATATATATATATATATATATATATATATATATATATATATTGGCAAGACATGGTTACAAGTCATGTTTAAATTCAAATTTCAAATTATTGTATTTTCCCTCAAAATGAGGAGTAATTGTAAATAAAATAAAGGTAAAAAGTAAATTGTTGGGGCTGTTGAGGGAATAAAGGAGCGGTTGAAAATATTTCAACCTAGGTATGTTGTTAGAAATTAAAAACTGTGTTTTGTCTTGAGCCCAAGATTGGGGGTAGAAGTTAGAGAGGAGGTTATTAAAAACACAATATAGCAGAAAGAAAATTCAGTCAAGAGTATGAAGAGGGACAAAGAGGAAAAATAGGGGAGGATCTCCTTAGGAAGAGGAAGAGTCAAGAAGGTAGGCTAGAATAGAGTTCACCATTGGAGGCCAAACATGAGCATATGAAGAAATTGCAAATACAGATTGAAAATGGATGGACTTTGGCTTCTTAACAAGAAGGTATTTTTTTTTGTCTATGTAACTACCATTGTATGCTGACATATTCTGTAAATCCTTTGGCTGTATGAGATAACTATGTATTTGCAAATGCACTGAAATACTGAGAACCTCATTATTGAATGCGTTGGGTAAGTGATATTTACTCATAGGATATGTATGTATGTTAGTTTAAATTTAAAAACATTACAATTATTTATAAGGTCATTGAGCCAAGGGCAGCTGATATGTGTTATTGCAGAATTGATTATGCCTATTTGAAAGCTTTATAGCCATGGATAAAAATAGTGTTGAGTTTAATCATGAAACCACCTTTTTTGTGAGGTGAATGGTGTATATCTGCATAGTCTTGAATGTCTTTTATATTGTAGGACATTTGGAGATGTAATGGGATGCACAGACCTGAGCCTATGAAAAGCTAGGAAGTAATGTGCCCTGAAATCTGAGATTCTCCATTTATAGTTCAAGCCCTCCAACCATTAAGGTGCATCAAATGGAATCGGCATCGAAACAACTCATGTTCTTGCATTACGAGGTGCCCATGTAGTTCTGGCAGTCAGGAACGTTAATGCTGGTAATACTGTTAAAGAATTTATCATTAAGGAAACTGACAATGCTAAAGTGGATGTTCTGGAGCTAGATCTTAGTGTTATCTCATTATTTCAAAATTTCGTTTCCAAATTCAAATCTTTGAATCTTCCTCTAAACATTTTAGTCTTTCTCAAGATGGCATAGAACTTCAATTTGCTACAAACCACATTGGTCATTTTCTTCTCACAAATATTTTACTGGAGGATATGAGAACTACTGCTCATGAAACAGGAATCAAAGGGAGAATTGTTAAGGTTTCATCAGTAGGGCATAAGATCACTTATTCGGATGGCATCTGCTTTGATAAGATAAATGATAAATCAAGACACTCTTTTCTTAAGGAATGTTTGCAAAACATGGACTAAGGATGCTTTGAAAGAAGGGCTAAAAGACTTTGGTATTGAGAATATCAAGGATTTGATTCTAGTTGAAGATTCACAAAATGAAGAAATGAACTGCGGGTTTGCCTTTTTGAAGTTCTCAACACGTTCTGATGCCACGAATGCTTCCAAACGGCTATAGAAATGGAAGTCCATTTGATTTAGCACCACTATTGTTTTGGTTTTTACTACCACAAAGATGCTTTATTTTACAAATGCTGCTTTGAAAGATAATACATTAGAAGGGTCTTTTTTTTCTTTCTCTCCAAGACTTGTCACCTAGTGCACATTCTGAGCTCATTACCAGTGATTACAGACATGGTGAGAGTGAGAAAGTTTAAGCTTTTGGGAATACCATAAGGCTTATTGTTCAAATCCATCCACATAAATATTTCAAATAGTTATTGCAGGAACAACATTACTCATGTGCAGGATGGTTACAAGCACCTGGATATAGCAAAAGGCTTGATGGAAGACTTTGTACAGACTCAATTTGTCTATATGTCAATAGCCCTATTTGTATGTTGAGTATAGTGCATCAATTTGGTATTAGAGCTTGAAGCTCTTGGGATCTGCTGAAGAAAAGGTATGAGTAATCTGTAATATGTGATTTGAGTTTATTTTGTTAAGAAGTAAATAGGTGAAGAGGAAGGTAGTCAAGCCATTGAGGTTTATGAAGAGAAGAAGCCAAGGAGGGCTTAGTGAAGAGCCAAGAGAAGCTCTAAAAGAAGAGCAAGTGAATGCTCAAGAGAAAGACTCAAGGTAAAGTAAACTTGGATTTGTGATTTGTGTTTGTTGAAGTATTGTATAAATAATTGCTACAAGATTGAGAAAAGGATCAAAAGACTAGGATGCAAAAGGCCTAGGTGAGATCAAGGAGATTGTCAAAAGACTAGTCAAGGAGAAAAGGCTTGGGTGAGACAAGGGATCAAGAGACCAAGGTGGAAAAGACTTGGGTGAAGATCTCAGAAATAGAAGTACTGATGAAGGCACTACAGAGTAGCAAGGTACATGAGGGCACCAAGAGGAAAGCAAGCATCAAAGGTATGGACAATATTGAAATTGATAAAGAAATTGCTAGTTTGAAGAGAGAATTATCTAAGATTAAAGATGAATATGAGTCTTGGATGCAGTTGAATAGGCAAGCATGGGTATGGATAATGAGGAATAGGTTGAAGTGGCCAATAGATCTCCTAGTGAAAAGGAGAATAAGGCAAAAGAAGATTTCCATGAAGAGAGAAGCCCATAGAGGCTTGAAGAAGACAAGAAGGTTGCCAAGTGAGCAGGAAGAGGAAGAATTTGTGAAGAAGGTTCTCATTGAGGAGGACAAGAGAGAAGAAAGAAAAGATGAAGTGCCAGGAAGAGCACTTGAAAAGATGAGAGTGTTGATGAAGAGAGCACTCATGGAGACATTATGGTCTCTTATTTTTATATCTAATGTTGTTTTTGCATGGGTAATTTCAGGTATGAGCAACCTTGTGAAGAAGTTCAAGAGAAGGGCCTTGAAGAATGAATATATTGGTGCAAGAGAAGACACCAAGTACACAAGTGAATGTGTAGGAGAAAAGAAAAAGATTGCTGCTGTTAATATGAAAGAAGAAGAGATGCATTGGTTAATGCATGAGGAAGGTGTTGAAGACCCCATACAAGCAATGGGAGAGATAGAAGATGAATATGACTTCCATGATGCCATTGAATGCCAAGAAGAGGCAAGAGAACAGCCAAGAACAAAGGAAGAAGAAAGGACAGATAATCAAGAAGCTATGAAAGTCAAAGAACTAATGGAGCAGCCCGTTAAGGAGGTAAAGGTGAGTTCAAAAACTGATTTGTCTTATAAGCATGAAACTATTGATATGCATGTTAGAGAAGCAAAGAGAAAGGTGAAGTTTCCAATTAACCATGGATATGTGATGCCTAAATGGTGGAAGAAGCAAACTCCCAAGCAACAGGAAGATGTCAAAGAGCAGAAATTGGTTGGTAAATTGAACAAGTGTCATCCTAAAGCTATGAAGAAGGTATGGATGGCTAAAGGTGAGAAAGAAAACTTCTTAAAGAATAATGAAGAAGAAATGAGGATACAAAGATGAAAGGTAATTCAATTGCTTGTAATGAATGGGATAAAGATATTTTTGAATCATTTAATGATCTTCTTATGGAAAATGAGGAATGTAAAATGTCTATGAGGACTAATATTTAGCAAGGAGAGAGTTCCAAGAGGATAGATGATGAAAGTGGAGATGTGAAATCAGTTCACATGTTTGAAACGAACAAGGAAACACAAGGTAATAGTGTTTTTGATAAGTATATTGATGATGATGAAGAAGCTGATTTGTCTGAAGAAACCACAAAGTGGATGAATGTATTTATAAATAATGAAAGACAATTTGGTCTTAAGTTTGATATAGGACATGAAGATTGGGATGAGCTTGTGTTGAGTGAAGAGTTGAAGAGGATAGAAGACTTGTTGAATCCTCCAAAAGAGTTGTATAGCGGCACATATCAACATGGTGGCACCATTGATCAGATGGGAAATGAATTGAGGTAAGAGCTAAGAAAAGATGAGATAAGAGATGAAGGGAAAGTAATCCTTAAGAAAGAAGGACCCAAGTTTGATGAAGAGAATGGTGAGGTAGGTGAGATTTCACTAAAAGAAGAGTTGAAGATGTTGGAGGAGCTGTTTGGTAATTTAAGAGAGATGAATAAAGGTACAAACCATGATGAGAACACCATTGGGAAGAGTGAAGCAAGAAAAGAGCAAAGCAAAGAGGTCAAGGAAGTTTTGATCAATGAGCAGAAGAGTGGAGGCAGCCAAGAGACTTTATGGTCTCGAGTTTTTACTTCTAACATTGCCTTTGATGTTTTGAATGCAGGTGTTAAAGTTGTGGAGATGAATGAAGTCCATAGTTCAATGGACAAATTTTTGAATGAAGAAGAACAAGAAGATATAGAAGACATATATGAAGATGAAGCATGGAAGTAGGAGATGGTAGTTGAGAAAGAGATGAGGAGAAGAACATACCAAAAAGGAAGAAAAGCAAGAAGCTGAAAGACAAAGACTATCAAAGACAAACAACAGCATTGGAATTCACAAGAAGACCTTGGGATCTAGGGATAGAGTGAAGACTAAAAAATTGAGGAGATATCTCATTTGAACTAAGGTTCAAATTGTTTCTAGAGGGAGAATATGATGCATGAGTATCTACATATATATATTGGCAAGACATGGTTACAAGTCATGTTTAAATTTGAATTTCAAATTATTGTATTTTCCCTCCAAATGAGGAGTAATTGTAAATAAAATAAAGGTAAAAAGTAAATTGTTGGGGCTGTTGAGGTAATAAAGGAGTGGTTGAAAATATTTCAACCTGGGTATGTTGTTAGAAATTAAAAATTGTGTTTTGTCTTGAGCCCAAGATTGGGCGTAGAAGTTAGAGAGGAGGTTATTAAAAACAAAATATAGCAAAAAGAAAATTTAGTCAAGAGTATGAAGAGGGACGAAGAGGAAAAATAGGGGAGGATCTCCTTATGAAGAGGAAGAGTCAAGAAGGCAGGCCAGAATAGAGTTCACCATTGGAGGCCAAACATGAGCATATGAAGAAATTGCAGATATAGATTGAAAATGGATGGACTTTGGCTTCTTACCAGGAAGGTATTTTTTTTGTCTATGTAACTACCATTGTACACTGACATATTTTGTAAATCCTTTGGCTATATGAGATAACTATGTATTTGCAAATGCACTGAAATACTGAGAACCTCATTATTAAATGCATTGGGTAAGTGATATTTACTCATAGGATATGTACGTATGTCAATTTTAATTTTAAAAACATTACAATTATTTATAAGGTCGTTGAGCCAAGGGCAAGTGATATGTGTTATTGCAGAATTGATTATGCCTATTTGAAAGCTTTATAGCCATGGATAAAAATAGTCTTGAGTTTAATCGTGAAACCACCTATTTTTTGAGGTGAATGGTGTATATCTGCATAGTCCTGAATGTCTTTTATATTGTAGGACATTTGGAGATGTAATGGGATGCACAAACCTGAGCCTGTGAAAAGCCAGGAAGTAATGTGCCCTGAAATTTGAGATTCTCCATTTATAGTTCAAGCTCTCCAACCATTAAGGTGCATCAAATGGAATTGGCACTGAAACAGCTCGTGTTCTTGCATTGCGAGGTGCCCATGTAGTTCTAGCATTCAGGAACGTTAATGTTGGTAATACTATTAAAGAATTTATCATCAAGGAAACTGAAAATGCTAAAGTGGATGTTCTAGAGCTAGATCTTAGCATTATCTCATCAGTTCAAAATTTTGTTTCCAACTTCAAATCTTTGAATCTTCCTCTAAACATTTTATTCTTTCTCAAGATGGCATAGAAATTCAGTTTGCTACAAACCACATTGGTCATTTTCTTCTCACAAATATTTTATTGGAGGATATGAGAACTACTGCTCGTGAAATATGAATCGAAGGGAGAATTGTTAAGGTTTCATCAGAATGGCATAAGATCACTTATTCGGATGGCATCCACTTTGATAAGATAAATGATAAATCAAGACACTCTTTTCTTAAGGAATGTTTGAAAAACATGGACTAAGGATGCTTTGAAAAAAGGGCTGAAAGACTTTGGTATTGAGAATATCGAGGATTTGACTCTAGTTGAAGATTCACAAAATGAAGGAATGAACCGCGGGTTTGCCTTTTTGAAGTTCTCAACATGTTCTAATGCCACGAATGCTTCCAAATGGCTACAAAAATGGAAGTCCATTTGATTCAACACCACTATTTTTTTGGTTTTTACTACCACAGAGACGCTTTGTTTTACAAATGCTGCTTTGAAAGATAATGCATCAGAAGATATTAAGAGAATGCTGAATGGGAAGGGTCTATTTTTTTCTTTCTCTCCAAGACTTGTCACCTAGTGCACATGCTGAGCTCATTACCACTGATTACAGACATGGCGAGAGTGAGAAAGTTTAAGCTTTTGGGAATACCATAAGGCTTATTGTTCAAATCCATCCACATAAATCTTTCAAATAGTTGTTGCAGGAACAACATTACTTGTGTGCAGGATGGTTACAAGCACCTAGATATAGCAAAAGGCTTGATGGAAGACTTTTTACAGACTCAAATTGTCTATATGTCAATAGCCCTATTTGTATGTTGAGTATAGTGCATCATAGGCCTATAGGTCTTAGAAGACTATGTCTAGTAGATTGTGTTCTACCTCTTTGTTATATGATCTTCTCCAAATCCCTAATGGAAATGGGATCCAGTCATTTAAATTTAATAAAAAATATTTCAAATTAATCCATATAATCACTCAATACCATTACATCCATGATTCCTCTGTCAAACTGCTCATTCAAACCTTGACAGCCTATAGGTGCTTATAATCATTGTAGGTGGATATCTCACTATTTCCTTGGTTATATTGGAAAGTGACTAAAAAATACATATAGAAGAGGTATATAACATGTATTAATATCCCATATTACCTTTTTAAGGCATCAAAACTCCTTAAACCTCCTTTCTCTCCCACAATTTTCCTCACCATCTAGTATAGAATTGACTATGTTTTCTTCACTTGATTGTAAGTGTACTAGGTTGATTGTAGCTCTTTTGAGAGTTTTTAACCTATTAAGGTTATTTTTTATCATGTATTCAAATATAAAATCTTATAAACATGTTTTTAATTAAAATTTACATTGTAAATTCAAACATTTATTGAACTCTTCACTCTATTATCTTCAAAAATCAATTAGGTACAAGTGGGCTATAAGTGACTGTTATGGAGTTTTTAAGATTGAGGGAAGAAGGTAATTAAAGTTAGGACATTTAATATGACTAAAAAACCTTATCACCTCATGAAATTGAGTAATTATTACACTTAATCTTTATTCTTATTCTTATCTATTCATGTCTTTACATGATCACACACAAGCCATCTAGTTGACTATAGAAACATGGTTGTAGGTGTATGGATGTAGGTGACATTTTGATAAATTCTAAATTATTAACCTTATTTTTATATTGAATGGATAAAATTATCATCATATTATATAATATACTAAAACATCATATCCCTCTTCACTATCTTCATGACTTTCACACAAAAAGTCCACATAACATAGAGACTGTTGACTATGCTAAAATATATGGTTGCAAGTGGTGATTTATCCTTGAATATAGGTTTGAAAAATACATGTTTATCATATTATGTTTACTAATATAATTTTGGTAATAATTTATATCATTCATGTCACTCTTTATATCCAACATAAATCTATCTTTTTTGAGACAAGTTCATCTTACATAGAAACCTAACTGACTGAGCCAAGGTATTTTGGTTATAGGTCAACATTTGAAGTTTATATGGACTAAGACTAAAAATTAATTAAAATTTATTAGGTTAATAATCTTATTTTGTATTTAATTAAGTCATTTTTTTACCTTCAATATTAATTTCACAATCTCACTTTGCATCCTTTTGACCTTGTTGTTCATATTGCACCTTAAACTTGATTGTGTTTTCACCTATATGACTACAAGTGGTCATTTTAATCTCTCTCTTTAGTTTTATAATATCCTTTTTTTATATGAAATAAATTCATTCCTATGCATACTCATCATTATTTTAATAATCACATCCATCTTAAAAACTTATTTTACCTTCAAAGTTCATTTTGTATAAAAAACTTAATTGTGCCAAAAACATATGGTTGCAGGTGTCCATTTCAATTTTGTATGGATAGGTGAAGATATGTGAGATGGATGGTGACATGACACATGTTATGACAAAACCATTTGCTATTTTTATCTATCATATATCAATTTTAAGAATCATAATTTTTTTTATAAACATGGAGACCAACATTTTATAATTACCTTAAAAACTGCTAACTTACCTTAAACTCTACTAAATAGTGTTTCAAGGAGGTTTTATTGAATAGTTTTGATGTACCTTGCTAGCCTTGTGACCATCATCATTAATTTAAATGACATATATCACCCTTAAAAACTCATCTAACCCCTTCAAAACACATTTACAAAGGCACCAAGTCCTTTGAAGGTTTCTAAGATTAGTAACACAATCATACATTATTTTTTAATGTTATTTAGGCATTAGACACTCCAAAGAGAAAATTTGAGGTTTCACAGTGCCATTTTTAATATTTAATACTATTATGAAAATTAAAAAAATTAATGATTTAGAAACAAAACTATATTGTTTTTAATATCTAAGTAAGCTCCTATAATCTACCATGATATCCTTTTAGCCTACTGCTAAGAATGCCTATAAGAGAGATTTTGAGATTTGAAGAGCATAGTATTAAGAACATCCATGCAATGTCCTTCTAAGGTGAATAAATACTTTATAACATTTTATTATCCATTAAAAATCATGATAACCTCACTAAGATACCCTCACACATTGAGAATCCCATCAAACTTTCAACTGTACCTTGTGGAAGGACCAAATGACCACCCAAGCTATCTCAAGAAAGACCTTTTAAAGATGAAGGTACATAAAAGAATTTATTGGATGAAATATATTTATTTTAACTAAAACATGATCTTGAAAATTCCTAAAAATGAATACATTCAACTAATATATCAAACATACTTGAAAATTACCATCCTTCACAAACAAGATAGGTAACCTGTTTCCTATTAAAAGAATCATTATAAAAGAAAATTATATGATTATTAAAACATGAAAAATGTCTTATTTTAACCTAAAATCATCTACCTAAAACCATTTTTTACATCGATCTTTGAAGTGAAGAAACAAAGACAAACCTAGACCGTATATGGATGTCTAGGTCATAGTGGGCCCCTTACACTCTTAGCGATCGTTCATAAAGATGGGGGGATGAATATGAAAAATAATTACACTAAATTAAATTTCATTAGGGTACCTATAATATTCCAAGATATTTTGACCTGATTCTCTCTCTTTCCTACCTGTACTGAGCAAAAATTGATGGCCTTCCTAGAGTTGCCAAGGAGGTTGATATGGGAGATAAGTAGGTTTTATTAATTTTAACATATAAAACCTATTAAAAATAAATTTTTTAACCTTTTAAATAAAAAAACTCATAAATATGCCTAAATATCAATTATATCTTGAATAATTGTATGAATAGCCTTAAACAAGGTTTTTTGGCACTAAAGCTGTCAAAATCACTTGATAAGCTTGATCGAACTGATGAAAAATGTATCCATTATAATTTTAATGCCTAAAAAATTACACCATTTCTTTATTATGATATTATACTATCATTATCATGCAAAATCTACTCTAGAATTGATAAAATGACCCAAAATGTAGTCAACTGGGTCATGAAGTTAGTCAAATATGTCACCAACTAATCTAATCAATTATAGAGTATGCAATTACATTGATACAATCCATAAGACATATTAGGATGTTATAAACTCTTTTCATCTCTATAAAAAACCTAAAATTGGTCAAAAGGTAGCTAAAAAAGCATATGGCCATGATGATCAAAAGCTTAATTTCATCAAATCTACCTTAAACTCTGCTAATCAAGGTTTTATATGTCCATTTCAAGGACAATATAATATATATATATATATATATATATATATATATATATATATATAAAGAAACATGAAAATCAAATTTTGAAGTGGTAGGCATGAAAAATGACCTATGAGGTCAAAATTATTAATATAAAACACCATTGTCCAAGGGAGAGATTGAACCTTGACGAGTTTGTCTTCAAGGTAAGTATTCATAACTCTTATTCCTCTATTTGGTAGATATAAGTAGCATAAGTAATGTATTTTAAATTTATTTCTCTCTCCATGCATTAGGATTACCTCTATATTAACTTGTTTAGAGTTATTATTTACATGTTTACTTTTATGTTTATTATCCCCATTTGTGCCATAAACTTGGTGAGTACTAGGTTATATTTATTTTACTTTTTCATTTACTTTGTTAAAAACCATAGGAACTAGATAGGGTTATTGTTTGGAATATTTTAATTGGAGGATTTAGAACCCTCTCTTGTGATATTATATGGTAAGATACCCCTTAGTTAAGTCTAGCAAAAACATATTGGTCATGATCTTGATTGTCTAAATATACCAACAAGAAAAAGGGCTAGTGTTATTTATATTCTCTGAGATAGGATTTATTTTTAGATCAACTTCACTTTTTCTTGTCATAAACATTCTGGTGAACTTGATGTGAACCAACCCTTGCAAGTTTTCTTTCACATCTTCATGTATTATAATTTATTATATATTTCATTTTTACATTATTAGACTGAATCTATCGACTCATTATAACTTTATGTGCACATATTTAACACATAATTGATCTAATAAACTATATTTTTATTTATGTAGGTCATCTTCAACCACAAGTAACTAGGTTTATTTGCTCGACTTAGTTCACTTTTTTACCTATAGGTTCTCAAAGTAATTCACCCCAATCGAATCTATTAGTAGGTTAAAAATCTTCTTCTAGATGGCATAATATAAAAAAAACAAATTCAACATCTTTAAAATCATTAGGTCCATTATCAACACTTTAGTAATTTAGTTTACCAATTATAGTCATGTTTTTTTCATAGTTTTCAGGCTATAAAATTGTAACCTTGTAGTAAACTAGGTAGACTAGATCAACATAGTTATTTAACTTAGTTTCTTTCATAGGAGACTTAGTTGACTCATTTGACTATATTTCTCTAGCCTTTATTTCAATAGATAGAATCGAGCCAATCAATTTGGTTTTGTATTATTCGCATACTCGATCATTGATATCAACCATATACTCTTCAATAAAAGGAATTAATTTATATTTATAGTAATTAATTCATATTAATAGTAATTAACTCATTTTTCAATTTATCATTTAAATCACACTATTTTTATTTTATTCACACACTCCCAAACCACATAATATCAAAAAGCATCAAACAAATTTTACCCAAGGTCTACCTACTTGGATTTCATCACCAAAGGGGAGGTCAACTCCATTTCATAACTGATTATAAAGACATGGTTGATGGTATATATTGGAAAATCACCTAACACCCTTATCAATGAGAGATTGTGAAGTGAGGGGGTAAACCCCAATACCAAGCCAATATCATTACCTATATAGATCCCTTTCAGCCTTAACTACCTGAAACCATCCTTAGATGGATTTTATAGTTCCTTTTTATATCAAACTCCCCATCACATTTATTTTCAAAGTTATAATCTAAAACATTCATGAATAACCCCATAGATTATTATTTCTATTTCTACTACTTACTCTTTGATAATTTTATGGTGTATTACAAAACTTGTATCGGCTAGAGTTGGTGCAAGGCTTGTGATATGTGCTACAATTGGGTTGACTAATTAGACCCAATTGTTTATGTGTTTATTTCAATTATTTTTCAAAATAACACTATATAGTCTAGTATCATATTTGTCCAAACTTGTCTATATCCTTAGAACACAATTGATCCAATCGATTGTCTCATACAGGTTTTCTCTTCCACAAAACATAGTCATTCTATATGATCCAATATCTCATAGGCTGATCTCCATTTCTTCTCCATAAAACATAGTTGACTAATCTGACTATGTCCTTTCATAAATTTTTCTATTGGTCTTGCTTCCAGACTTAGTCAACCTGATTAACTCTATACCTCTTGGTCAATCCTATTATATGTTTGGTTGAATTTGTTCATACTTTTCACCTTTAATATTTAGTCTTAGATTCTTATTTCAAGCATCATTAAATCCCCTATTAGAATATTTTTGGACCACCTTAATTCATTTATATGATTTATGGGTTGTTCTTTCTTTCCTACCCTTGTTACCTAAGAGAATACTCACTCTTGGTGCACTTTCTCTCACCCCTCATCTTTGGACAATAATATGGTCTAAATTACCCCAAGTAATGATATTGATGGATCAAATCCATTTCACACTTCTCAAGATAATTCTCTCTCTAAATCACCTTATTATAATATAGGGGCAATTTACACAAGCTTAACTAATAACCCTATAGGAAATATTTTAAACACCAATAACTCATCCCCTAACAATCTTCCACTCAATAACCCATATTTTAATACCAATTTAGGTAATGTTCCTCTTACCAATCCTAATAATCCTCATTTAAATACTAATACTCCTAATCCTAAATTGACACCACTCAAATTCTTGCATAAATAGTGTAACAAATTAATATTGTGCAAACATATAATACTTCTCAAATGATGAAAATGCAACATCAGTTATTAAACATGTCTAATCAACCCCATATTATCCTACCTCAAAATAACCAAAATTTTATTCCTCCACCTCTTAGAGATGCCATGGGAAATATCATTCCCCAACACATTATGCACAACAATATACTCCAAATTATTCAAAATGAACCATTAGTCCCCTTCATTATTTATATTGATATTGGAAACATCTCTCCAACTATTAAATATTATGGGACTAAATACCCTACATCTTTCCATAAAGTATTTGGTAATCTTTATAAAGAGTGGATTGAAACTAATACCTTTGCCACTACCAAACTATTAGTCAAAACATTCACATTAGATTTATTAGAATGGTATACTCAACTCCCTCAACATTCTATATGATAACTCAAGGATTTATGCAATCTTATAGGTAAGGAACTCCAATACAATGATCTTCCTAAAAATTGTCTTAGCCATTTCATCAATGCTAAATGATCCCCTTCTAAATAAAATCATGATTTCATTAAATTATGAAAATATTTTGATCACAAAGTTGATCATAACATGACTGATGATAACTTATTTAAAATATTCATAACTACCCTAACACCTTCCCTTCAATATAAGGTTCAATTTTTTTTCTCCCCAAACTCTAAATGATGTAATTAATTAAGCTAAAATAAAATACTTTATTATGAAACAATTTGAGCCTGACATTAAAACCATCAAGGGATATTTCCAAAACTCCACTAATGCAATCATTATAAATCCTCCTCAAATAAAAATAGGAGTAGAAAAAGTGGATAATACACAAGCTTCCCATGTACCCTTAAATATCAACAAATTAAATAATTATCAATGCCTTCTAAACCTTTCACTTGAACTAATAATCCACCTACATGGCATGATCCTAACAATTTTTTTTGGTTTCATGTTGATGTGGATCAATCCCATGAAATATGTCATGGGATTACCTAATTTTATGTTTCTTTTATGTTAGGAGATACAGTCAATCATGATCCTATGATCAACATACATCATCATGATTATGATAATGATTCTCAAAATAAACATATTATTAAGCCTTCCTCCTCTAAACGTCCAAAAAAATTATACTTCCAACCCAAAAAACTCAAATGAAGATACATGTGCAATTGATGCTAACTAATACCAATATTATTACAATTCTCAATATGTGAATCTATCTAAAGTTAATTATCAACATAAACCCACCCATAAAGATCCCATCACTAAGCCAAAAAATCCATCACTTGATGAATAATTTATCAAAGATGCCACTACCAATACCATATATTATAAAACAAATGAAGACACACTCCCAAAACAAGAATCTAAAACTACTTCTCTTCCTACCAAATAAATTTACATCCCAAACATCATGTTGGTTCTTCATCTTCTATATCTCATTAAAATTTCTTAGAAGAGGTCAACTCAATGCCTTGTAAAATACTCCTCATGGATTTAGTTTTTAATTATCCATATCACCACAAATTATTAATGCAAAAATTACAAGATATTGAAGAACCACCTTCCCTAGAGGAGGAACAACCTCTTTAAGACCGTTAGTTGATAGAAGTAAATACTATTGAAACTAAATTTACTTCTTCCAAACCTTTCATAGAATTCCTTGAAGAATATATGATTAATGATGAAATTATTTTTCAAGCTGATGATCCAGCTCTTTTCATTAAAATTAAAATTAATACCACCCTTATTCAAAAATTCTTAGTAGATGAAGTGTTGGGAATTAACGTTACCTCCCTTTGGTTAATTCATAAACTTGGGTATACCAAAGATCACCTTAAGAAAAATTGTTTCACATGTTGAGGATTTGATAAGACAAATCGAAAACCACATGGTTATATTTATCTCCCCCTCACTATTGTAACTAAGACCATATGTACCAATCTCATGGTCCTCGAATTACCACTATCCTACAACATACTCCTAGGTAACCCATGGACACATTGTATGAGGGCTATTACCTTCTCATGTAGTCAATGTATCAAATTTATCCATAATGGAAAACATTATAAACATGAGGTTGATCCTAACCCATAGAGTATTCAACTACTCAATCCCAAATCTCAATATCATATTCCAACCATTACACAAATTAACAATGCACCTCTACCTAAATTTGTTAACATGAATCCAAATTTATAGGTCACTCTTGTTGATTTTGATGATGATGAATTGAATGACTAATAAAATACTTGAAATACCACTAAGTTACCTACTTATATTTTGGAGTGGTTTCATCCATCTTTACTTCCATGTGATCATATCATCCCTATAGTTGATCATATCACTAAACTTCCTCCTCTATGTAATGCACATAAAGCTTCTTACATAGAAGATGAATTAACATGTAATGAACATGGAGTGGCAAAATTATTTCAAGATCCTTTAATAATGCCAGACTAAAAATCTAGTGATTTAAGTGAATCCACTTATGATTCTCCCTTAGAGACAAATGCATGCACTATTTCCTACACTTATGATGACAACTATATCATGGCTCAATCTCAATCATGAGACTTAAACATACAACACTATCAATAAACATTAGCCAAAATACATGCCTTCAGCCATGATGCCCATGTTATTCATATATCAACTGATAGTGAATCAAAAACTAAAGGTCATGTATCTCCCATTAATCCTCTACTTCTCGATATGCCTTGAGTAGTTAACCAAATTTCAACTCTATAAAATTAAAAAAAATTGGAGCCATCTATACCTTCTACACCACCAACCAATCTACCAACTTTCATTCCTTTCCATGATCCTATTGATATCATTCAAGATACCCACCTCACTTTAATTAAAACTCCATATAAAACATAACTTAACACACTTATTACCAATCCAATTGACTCCACTCAACCTCAACTTAAAATCCCACCTACACTTGAAATTACCCTTGATGCTACAACCACAAATGTATGAAAAATACATTCTGAATATGATTTTCATGGTAATAAAACAATTTATCTCAAAGTAGACATGGGATACTATGGAACCTTATCCACACTCTATAGTTGTGAAGCCATACTTGAGTTACTCCATGCTAGAGAACCTCAACTTCCATGGCAACATCATAAACTTAGAAATTTCAAACAAAAATCTCCTCATTTTAATAATTTCATTGTTAGTTTGGACCCTAAAACAAATTATATTTATTCTCTTCCTAATTTTCCATATCATTTATAATATATAAATGCTATTCTCATTTAAGAAACAACAAGAATATAATATAGTACACCATCATGTCCTAGACCCATCACTATCTCTAAATAACTCACACCAATAGAGCATGATAACTTCAGCTTATTCTTTGATAAGTATTGAAAAACCTTTGCTTGGTCATATGAGGATATGCCAGGTTTTTATCCTAGTACCATTTTACATAACATCATCACTTACCTAGATGCAAATCCCATTAGACAAAAACAATAGAAATTTTCATCCAAAATTTCCACCTTATGTCATTAAGAAATTATTAAATTGTTGGATTCCAAGTTTATCAAACCTATTGACTATTTTGAATGGGTGTCAAATTTTTTTAGCATTCATAAAAATTCACCATGGTCATTTTTATATGCATTGATTTTCATAATCTTAACCTCATGTCTCCAAAATATAATTTCCCAGTACCCTCAATATATGTTATTATAGATTCCACTACTAGATATAAAATGTTGTCACTTATGGATGGTTATTAAGGCTATAATAAAATTCAAATATCCCATAAAAACCAACATAAAACAACATTTACTATCAAATGGGGCCCCTATTGCTACATCGAAATGCATTTCATACTTAAAAATGCCATGGCCATTTATCAATGTGCCATGACTCACATTTTCCAAGATCTTATACATAAGATCATGGAAACCTATGTTAACGAAATCATTTTCAAATCTAAGAGTCACACACCACATCTCACTAATATATCTATCTTTTTATCAACTAATCAAATATAAAGTTAGACTTAACCTATACAAATGTGTATTTGGAGTCACATCTAGTAAACTTATAGGGTTTCTAGTCTCTCTTGGAGGCATTGATGTCGATCTAGATAAAATCAATGCTATAGTCAACATGCTCATTCCTTGTTCCATTCATGACATTCACACTTATCTATAAAATCTTAGGGAAATTTGGTAATTCTTCCTAGAAATGGCTTACTATATCTACTCTATTAATTCCATTCTAAAAAGGTAATGTTTTAAAATGCAAAAAATCCTACCAAAAATATTTTGATAACATGAAATAATCTTTTCTCCATCATCCCACTCTTAAAAAACCTTAAACAACCATTCTTTAATCTTATATACTTCCTCTACCCCCATATCAGTTGGGGAAATACTTAACCTAAAAGATGATATTGGTAGAGATTATGCTATTTACTATATTATTCAAGTCCTCATTAACTACAAAAAGAGTTATACAAAATTAGAACTTGAATGCCTTGCTATTTACTTCCAAGATGAAAAGATTCATCACTATATGATTTATTAAACTAATTATGTCATTGTCCACTCTGATCCACTTCATCATTTTTTTGCCAAAGAATTTATAGCTGGAGATAGAATTGGAAAATGGATGGTCTTCTTGATGGAATTTGACCTTTGAATTATCACACCAAAATTTGTCAAAGGACAATTCATCACCAACCAAATTGTAGTGGTACCTATACCAGCCATGAATCACCTCCAAGATAATCTCCCGCATGAAAACATTCTTCATATTGAAGCTGTTAATTGGGCTATCTCCCTTAAATATTATTTCCATAAATTCACTACTAATTTAGAGGAAAATAATCAAGAATATACCAATATAGTTCCTAATACTACTAAATCCAATGTAGTTATCAAATATATCCCTAAAGTTACCATTGATTTTCATTAAGATACCTAAATCCTCCACTTTGATGGTGCTAAATACATCCAAGGAGATGGGGAAGGTTTTACTCTAACAAACCCCCATGGTAAGATCATTCCTTTGGCATTTATATTAACCTTTGATGTCACTAATAACATGGTTGAATATGAAGCTTTAATCTTAATCATAAAATTATCCCTCAATTTAGGTATCCCATATCTATACACTTTGGGTGAATCCAAACTTATATATCACTAAATAAATGGTGATTATTAGTGAAAAATAAAATAATTAATTACATATCATCAAATAACAACCATACTTGCCAAAGAGTTTGCTTATTTTTCCATTAATCCAATTCTAAGAGATCAAAATTCCATAGCCAATTTTCTTACTTCTTCAACATCTCTATTTCATCATCATCAAGTACTTAATGATTCCTAATTTATTATCCACATTATAAATTCACCTTCTCTCTAACCAAATGATTCACTCATTTGTCACACTGAGGCTATCACTATTCAACAAAGCCCATGGTATAAAAACATAATCTAATTGTTTGAACATCAAAGCTACCCTCTAGACACAAATTCTCATGAAAATAGTAGAGTATGTAAAAAATCCTTCAAACATATATTTAGATACAAAACCATTTATTACCATAATGCAAAAGGCACCCTACTCTATTGTGTGATGCAATAATATGTTCCTCCTCTCCTCGAACAAGCACATGGGAAAAATTGTGGTGGTCACTATAGCATACATGCTACAACATGTTTGGCCCATTTTAGATAAGAAAGCTATCAAATTTTCTAAAAGGTATAATCCTTTCCAACTTCATGATGATCTAATCCATTCACCACTAGTTGATATCCAAATAGTGGATTCTCCTTGGCCATTCTCCATGTGGGGATTAAATCTCACTGTTAAATTACCTCAGTCACAAGATGGTCATGTTTTTATCATTACTACTACTAAATATTTTACCAAATGGATAGAAGCCATGCCTCTTGTTAATGTCATGGGAACCACTATTTATAAATTTATCCTTAACCAAATCATTTATCACTTTGGATTTCACCATATTATTATATATGATAATGATGACAATTTCAAAAACAAGGACATGAAATAATTATGTGCTAAATTTAATTTTTCCCACAAATTTTCACAATGAAATGGCCAAGATGAAGCCACTAACAAATGTCTCAATAAAATATTATAATAGACCATTTGAGAAACTCACACTAATTATCATCTTCACTTATATCCCACAATTTGGGCCTACCATATCAGCATTTGTACTGCCACTAGAGCAACACCATTCTTACTAATATATGGTTCTAAATCCATCTTACCATTAGAAGTAAAACTCCTATCTTTACGTATATCTCTTCATGGTATCATTCCTAATGAATAATTACATGAATATAATTTCATGCCTTAGACCTTCTTGATGAATACCATTTAGCTAATTTTTGACATAATTGTGAATACAAGAATTACATCACCAAACAACATAATAAGAAGATAAAAGTCTACACATTTAATGTTGGTGATCTAGTTCTCAAACTAGACTACACCCATGGCAAAGAAGGAAAATATTCCCAAAAATGGTGGGGCCCTTATTTATTAAAATACATTATTGGTCTTAGTACTTACCATTTAAAAACTAATGAAGCTCATGTTTTTAAATAACCCACTATTGTACAATTTTTAAAGAAATGTTTTTATTGAATATTTCCCTTCTTTTCATACTCCTATATATTTTCCTACTAACACTTCTTATAAGACATAATCGTCATCATAATCATAACCATTCTCTTGATTTAAAAATTATGGTATGGATATGATCTCTACAATGGTGAAGGATGCAGAGAGGGACTTAGTGAAGGACAATACAAAAGGTAATGGTGTTTGTGTAGGTAAATGAAAGGTTGAAGTCAATGGGTGGGAAACCAAGATTTTAAAACCCAACTTGGAGAGGGAGAAAGGGGATAGAGATGGAGAAAGGGAGACCACATGGATCACCAGGTTCAAACTATATTAGTAGAAACTTCAACACAAAGAATATTGATGAAAAAAAGTAAGAAATATGCTGCTATTATCCCCAAGGCAATGCTAGGGAATTTTTCTTGGTGTGATAGATTGAAGGTTTTAATGAATAAGAAAGAGATAAAACCATTGGAATATCTAAAAACCATAAAAGATGGGAAAATCATACACATTGAAATCACTCCATCACTCATAAATTGTGCCTCTTTCAGGGTGAACTAGGACCTAGTGGGAAAGTCATGGGTGCTAGACCTAATATAGATACTTTTAGTGATTGGGAATTGGAGAAATGGATCATGAAGGGAAGTACATAAATACTCAAAATGGTAAATGGATTTTTGGTGATTAGATTCAATAAGCCAGAGGACAATGCTAATATTTTGGCTAGAGGATCATGGCTTTTTAGAAAATTGGGGCTTTTCCTCAATAAATGGGAACTAGGGTTTGAGTCTAAAAAGGAAAAAGTAAACCAAATTCCCATCTGTATTAGACTTCTAGGTTTCCTAATTGAGTTTTGGGAATAAGAACTATTTGTAAGCATATCCAAATCATTTGGTTATCTTATAGCCTTAGATTTAGCTACTAAGGCATGAATGAGACTTATTCATGATAGATTCTATGTGAACACTTTTATCAACTAAGAGTTGCCAAACTCTATAGTGCTACATACACAATTTTTAATCAGAACATAAAAGATTGAATTTGAAAGATCTGAATTGATGTGTGAAAAATGTCACAAATTAGGACACTCAATAAAAGTTTGTCACTTAGGCTAAAATTCTATAGTATGGTAGAGAAAGGGTAAAGTTTATTTTGAAAATATGGAACTAGAGATCTCTCCTCCAAATAAAAAATCAAATGGTCTTATTTTATAATAAATCATAAGAGGAAATTTGGATTTAGGTGAGGAAAAAATAGATGTTCTATAAATGAAGATTCATTTAGATAAATTAAATACAACTTAGTCAGGCATAGTAGAAAGTTCAAACTCATTTTAGCTACCAATCCTGGAAGATACAGTGAAGTAAGCTTCTAAGTAAGAGGAAGACATGGAAAAAAATGAAGTAGTTCATAAAATTATCTTTGGGAAAAAACATGATAATAGGAGAAATGATATATAGATCTAAAACAAGTTTTATATATTGGATAAGGAAATAGATATGAAATATTGGAATGAACATGATTTAGATCTAGAGGAAAAAAGACAAATCAAAGTTGGAATAGTGGGAAAAGGGAATGAGGAAAAAAATGAAGCAAGCTGATAAAAAGTACCCCAATAGCAACATAAAGATGAAGGTAACATAGTCAATGATTACTAGAAGGAGTATAAAAGTCATAGATATAAAAACCCAACCTAAAGTAGGAAAACCATCCAAAGAGAGTCTCTTTCATAAATTATCTCAAGTAGATATAGCAGATAGAAATCAAAAGGATCTCCCTTTCAAAAGGGACACTCTATATCAATAATGGTCTTAAGGTTGATCCTATCCTAGAACATAAGAGATATGCATAGTGTAGGTAAGCATAAGGTCTTTAGAGATTTTATAAATAATAATAATGCAATTTTTTTTGCCATTCAAGAATTTAAAATAGAGGAAATTCATTTTTTGCAACATGAAAAGGTGTACTAAAATGAAGCATAAGCAATTTTCATAAGTGCTTCAAGAGCCTCTGAAGGACTGATTACTTTTTGGGATCCTAAGTACATCATAAGAGAACCCATTCTCAAATCAGAACATCATATGGTGGTTCTCTTCATTGATATAATAGAGAACAAACAATGAATATTCTCTAATGTGTATGCTCCTAACATAAGGACAACACACAAAAAATTGTGGGAGGGTATTAGATCTTTTAGAAGCAATTTCTATAAAATCTCATGAATTTTGGTAGGATATTTCAACTCATCCCTACACTTGGGAGATAAAAATTGTGGTATCTTGGTTTGTATGGACAACATGGATGATTTCTCCTCATTAATTGCTAACATTGGTGTAATAGATCTTGATCATAGAGGACCTAAGTTTAATAGGTCTAATCAAAGACAAGGGGAAAATATTATTTATTGTAGACTTGATAGAGTGTTTATTTATTTAGATTGGCTACAAAATAAATAACTTATTCTCAAATATTTTCCAAAAATTGGTTCAAACCACTCCCCATTAGAATTAAGCATCATTGGTCAATATACTAAGGAATTCAAACATCCTTTCTGCATAGAGCACATGTGGCTCACATACCTAGATATTTAGGAGAAAATGATGAAATGGTGGACAAATAGTGACAAAGGTTCAACCATGTTTAATATAGCATAAAATTTCAATAAGGTCAAACTTAAGTTCAAACACTAGAATAAATAGGTCTATAGAAATATTCTTGAATAAAAAAGGTCATCAAAGTAGATCTAGCCAAGTTAGAGGAATAAATTAAGGATAATGGGTATGTATTAGAAATTTATAGTAGAGAAAAAATATTATTATGTGAGTGTCATACCATAATGGCTAGAGAAGAATCTATTTGGAGGAAAAAATCTAGAAATATATGGTTAAAAGAAGGAGATTGGAATACTATATTTTTTCATTTGTCGATGCTCAAACATAGGAAACATAATGTTATAAGGAGATCATCAACAATGAGGGACAACTATCTTCAGATGAGGAGGAGATTAAGCAAGCATGTGTGCTTTTATATAAGAACATGTATACAAATTATTTCAAAAAAAATATTGGTTTTGAGCAAGAATTTTTGAATGTAATCCTAGAATTGATCAACTAAGAAGATAATGAAATGTTAATTTCTATGACCACTAATGAGGACCTTAAATTTCTCATTTCCAGAATGAACCTAGATAAGGCCCTTGGTCTCAATGGGATTCCAATTACATTTTTTAAGACTTTTTAGAATATTATTGGAGACGATGTTGTTACAACTGTAAATGAATTTATTGATTCTAGTTAGCTAATCAAGGAATTCAATCATACTTTTCTTGTGTTCATTCCTAAGAAAGAGACAAGAATACTATGTTTTTTAATTTGTCTATGCTCAAACATAGGAAGAATAATGCCATAAAGGATATCATCATTAGTAAGGGACAATTGTCTTTAGATGAGGAGGAGATTAATCAAGAATGTGTAATTTTCTATAATAACATGTATGAAAATGATTTAAAAAAAAATGGTTTTGAGCAATAACTTTTGAATGTAATACTAGAGTTGATCAACCAAGAAGATAATGAAATGTTAACTTTTGTGACCACTAATAAGGACCTTAAATTTGTCATTTCCATAATGAACCCAAATAAATCCCCTAGTCCGAATGGGATTTCAATTACATTTTTTTATGAATTTTGAGATATTAATGGAGATGATGTTGTTGCATGTTTAAATGAATTTCTTGATTCTAGTCAATTTCTCAAGGAATTTAATCATACTTTTCTTTTGCTCATTCCTAAGAAAGAAGGGGTAGTGAACTTTTCTGACTTTTGACCCATTATTATTTACAACTCATTCTATAACATCATTACTAAAATCATTTCTATGAGGATTCAAATAAGCAATGAAAAAATTATTCAATCACATAAAGGGGGCTTCATTCTAGGAAGGCAAATCCAAGATGTAGCTATTTTGGTTCATGAAGCCATACACTCTATGGAAAAAAGTAAAAAAAAAATCTATGATCCTAAAATTAGATAGGACTAAGGCATATGATATATTGGACTTGAGTTTTCTCGATAGATTGATGAACCAATTTGGTTTCAATGACAAATTTAGAAGGATCATTAGAGTTTGCATTTCTACTTGCATGTTTTCTATTTTGGTTAATAGTATGTGATAAGGTTTTTTCATAAGTGCTAAAGGATTTCAACAAGGATATATTTTGTCACCATTTATTTTTATCATCATGGTGAAATCCTTAAGAAAATTCATATCCAAGGCATTGGCAGATGAGTAATTAATAGGTTTCAAACTAGCTAGACACATTGAGCCTGTGATGCATCAATAATTTGTTGATAACACTATTTTACTAGCTAGAGATTCAATATAGGAAGTAAGGTCTATAAAAATGATTTTGGTTATGTATGCAAAGGTTTCTAATCAGAATATTAATTATGATAGGAGCTCAATCTATTTATTCAATACCCTAGTGATCAGATAAAATAGAATAGTTGTGTTATTGGGTTGCCAAATTAGAGAAATTATGTCCACTTACATGGGAATTCCACTTATCAATAATCAAATCTATGTCACTGATTAGAACCTATTGATTAAAATATTTCAAAAGAGGCTTGTGGGATGGAAAGGTAAAACTCTTATTTGAGGCTGGAAAGGTGGTTTTTATTAAGAACATCTTATGAAATCTCCTGATTTATATTTTATCTTTGTTCAATTTGCCTAGAGGAGTGGAAAAATAAACTTATCAAGATTCAAAGTAATTTTATTTGGTCTAGGACTAAGGAAAAAATAAAATTCCACTTGATAGCATGGAACAAAGTTTGCAATAGCAAATCTTATGGCATTTTGGGCATAAAAAATCTTTAACATATCAATAAAGTTCTAATTTCTAATTTTTTTGGAGATTCATAACTAATAATTATATCTGGGGAAATATTTGTCCTTCAAACACCTTGAATGAAGGAACCCAATTGACATGATGGCTGAAGAGTAGTCTGTGAGAGGGTCGCATATTTGAAATTTTTAAACTGATAACAAAGATTTAATTATTAAAGGTTCCAAATGGAAACTAAGAGATAATAAGAGAATATATTTTTTGGAAGGATAAATGGATCATGAATTTTATGCCCCTCTAAAGGGATATTTGTCTATAAATTCATGAAAATCTAAGGAAAAAATATGGGGAGCATGTCATGGATTATTTGCAAATAAGGAAGGGAACTAGACATTAGAAAGATCTAAGTCTGGATGATATGAATCAAAATGATAATATGAAGATATAAGAGCTAAACAATTTCATGTGCATCATTTGTATTTTATGGGTTGATAGAGAAGACAAGTTTGTATGGAAGAATTCTTTTGACGGCCAATACAATGTCAAAATAGGCTACAATCTCATTTCTCAGGAATAAGAAATTGAGGTTAGTTGGAAAGGGGTGTGGGATAAATTACTTACTTCAAAAATTTTCTTTTTCATTTGGGTTTCCATCCAAAACAAGATCTTGACTGTTGATAACTTGAGGAAAAGAGGATGCATCATTACTAATAGATGTTTGTTGTGTGAAGAATAAAATGAAACTATTTTTCACCTTTTAGTTAATTATTCTTTTACACAAAAAGTGAGGATATTCTTCATGGAAAAATTCAATATCTCATGGGTTCAACCTCATTCTCTCATGGAAGTTTAGATGTCTTGGAGATACCCTTTCAAAAACTCTCATCTCAAACAAATATAGAATCTAACCCTGCCACATATTATATGGGGATTTGGGGAGTGAGAAATAACAAAATATTTAGGGATAAGAAGTGAAATAACAAGGACATATCTAAAAAAATATTTATGTTTATCAAATAAAACTATATGTTTATATGAATCAAGAAAGCCAAAAATATGCACTCCTATGAACATATACTAGCTCAAAACTAGAAAATAGACATTTCTGACTTAGAAAAACCAGACCCTAAGGAAGAAATAAGAAAAAGAACAAAGTGGAAACCTCCACTTGAGGGATGGATGAATCTAAACTTTGATGGAGATTAAAATGGGAATCCAAGAGTTCTAGGGGTTGGGGGTATCATCAAAGACTCTAAAGGGAAGTTAATTATTGTTTATGTGGGAGATATGTGTCTAAAAATAAATCATTGGGCTGAAGCTTTGGTGTCACTATGGGGATTAGATTGGATAAACAAATAAATGTTCAAAATATTTTGGTGGAGGGTGACTCCATGAAAATTTTAAATTAATTAAATGGTAAAAACCCCATAAGTTGGTCAATCAAGCATGTCATTGATGAAGGAAGATATATTTTAAATTACTTTAAATAGGTGTGTATCCAACATATGTATAGAGAAGGTATTTTGATTGTCAACTAGTTTGTAAATAGGGAATCAAAAATGTTGGTTTCACTACCTGGTTTAGACATGAATATATCTCTATGGAGTTGGTTTTAAAAGTCACCAATGAAGGTAAAAATCATGTTAATAATGTTTAACATATTGACACTTTCCCTAATGTCTAGGGGGATGTGAAATTATATGCTAGGAATCAGGGAATTAGGTCCCTTGAGCCTAACTTATATTATTATATGGAGAATTTTTTATAAAGGGAAAAGAGCCTCAAAGAAGACCAAATCTTTTCACATGAATACATACCTAATTGGTTAGAATGTGACCATAGAGATGACAAAGATGGTAGGATTGAATGTTGTGTTGGAAAGAGGAATTCAATGGGCCTAATAAACATGATTGAAACCAAGATATAACTAGAATTAATAAAAAATTATAGAGTTTGGAATACCCTATAGGTTGTGGGATTCATGGGATTTATGGAGAGAATTTAAGGTTTTGAAAAACATCTATCTACCCTGTTCACTAATGCTTAGGAAGATAGGTCTATTAGCATCAATGGGTTCACACTCAACATCATAGAGAAGCTGATTTCCCATGTGATGGGTCTTAAAATTGAGGAAACCAAGAACTAATACACTCTTAGATAATTCAATCTAGATAAAGAGGATTTTCTAGAAGATGACGAGCAGTTGGAGTAGCTCCATAATGGATTAGATAGGGAATCCTTTCCCATGCTATTCATTAAGGTATATTTTCATATTATTTAGTATATTAATTTAGAGCATAGATATAATGGGGTGATATGGTCTATGTTCAAAATGCTTAATTACTTTAGATATGGGATGTATTTTAGCATACCTTTGTTTATTCTTAAATCCATGGAGACATCTATTCTAAAATTCAAAAATGGGAACTATTCCACCTTGAGACATGAGGGGGTAATCTTCCTTATCTTCAAATATTTCAAAGGTATGAAAAAAATCATGCCCAAAATTCCTCAGAAACATCAAGATAAAATAAAGGAGGGGATGATGGATTTAAGGAAGATAAATAAAAGTTTAGATTAAATATCTAGGGAGTCTGAGTAGGGGTTTTAGAAGTAAGAATTTTTTTTTTGAGAAGGAAGTAGGAAAGAAAAGAAAAGAGGTTATTAAAGAATAGGATAACATCAAAAAGTACCTCAGAAATGCTTCTAAAACCACTAACCACAATAAAGAAAATTAGGGGAAATAGGGGAACAAGAGTCTAAAAGAAACACAAGTCAAGAGAAGGGGGTTAAAGTCTTTGATGTAGATAGAGATAGTGTGGAATTGGAAGAAATTAGTAATGAGGAAGAGAAGACCAAAAATAAGGATAAGACATAGATAAGTTTAGAGAAAAATAAAGAGAATAAGGAGGCTACAATGATGGAGAAAGGGGAGACATCTCAGGCTCAAAAGGAAAAAAATGAGGATTTCAATCAGCTCGTTGATTCACTTAAAGGAAAGGAAAATCAAATAAAATTGTAGAATAAATTGACCTCTTGAAGCTCTGATGAGGTGGTTCATTTAGGAAATGATTATCCAAAAGAGGAATATGAATGTTATTTAATAAGAGAATGATAAGCTATCTAAAAACTTTTCAGAGAAAGAGGAGGACATCTAGATTCAATGACTGAAATTTAGAGTGGACTTATTTGAGCATGCTAATGAGAATATACAAAACAAGATAAGTCTCATGGTTATTACATCAAGGCTAAAATGAATTAAGGTATTAAAAACATGAAAAATATTAAGACTCACCTCAGAGAATTGTTTGATCCCAACTATGTTGGAAAAGGTAAGAGGAAAATGGGATAAAAAAGTAGTGTCCAACATAATATAGATCATGAAATTTTATTGATGTAGATAGATATGAATCTCAACAAAATGAAGGCATGATGGAGTAGTATAGTTTTTAGGTAGTTTTTTTATTGTTTCAAGGATATTTTGTAGTTTTTTTAGACTATGTTGTTCATGTACCTTTGTTTGGATTGGTTAGCCTTTTGTTTCTTTTGTACTAAACCTTTTCCTATGGTTTGGGGACCCTAGTTCAAAAAAATCCTCTCATTTAACCTTAATAAAAAAACACTTCTTATAAGACTTCTCCAATGATCTATCTTTTTCAGTCGTGTACCCTATATAAAAAACCTTAGTTCCTTCCTTTGGTCCTTTGGTCATTTGGTTTCTTTAATTTGTTATTTTCATTGTAATAACATGGATAGGACTTGGTTTTCTTCATGAATGCCTTTTTATTTCATACATCAAATTTTCATACTTTTTCTCTTTTAATGACAAGTTTGTTATTTTCTAATGCATTTTACACCCACTTGGTTTTTTATTTTGTGAGTTACATTATTATACCATGGATAGGACCATGCTATCCTCAAAAATACAATTTTTTCCATTTTACACCCACTTGGGTTTCTTTTTTATGAGTTGTAGTGTAAGACCATGGGTATGACTAGACTCTCCTCATAAAATATATATATTATTTCAAACCTTTTTACCAAAAAAAGTTTTTTTTTATAATGTTTAGACATGGTTATAAGTCTGTGATCCCATATTCTCAGCCTTAATTTTTGTTTATTTATAGATAAAACTTGCACAACAAACTATGTTAACATGTTTCCCTACACTTACATTCTTATGATAATGAATCACACTTACTTGTCTTTATATCCCTTTCATTTTTTGAGATTTGATGTAATTCAAAATGTTTCATGTTCATTCCCCTTGATTTTATTTCCTTTCATTACATTTCAGATAAAACAAGGTCGAATTCAAGATAGAAGTTTTATTTCACAGGAATAAACATGACTCTTAGACACCATGCTATCTATGTTTTCTTTATTCGGAACCAAGTCTAAGGTTTTAAAATGATAGTCATTTTTAGCACCCATGTTTGGTTCTTCAAATTTTTATGGAGGAGTAATATAAAAATCCATCAAAAGTTGAAATCCAATCATTCAAAATAAAAGATAATGATCAAAAGGTAATATATAAATTCAAAAGTCAACATCACACTAAAGAACATGATTCATAACACATCTCTTATCTCCAATCAAAGCTCAAACTCCACAATTCACCTCATCATAGATCTAAGGTCCATTGAGGTGTAATAAGCTAGTATATTGGGATAGGAGAATTTAAAATAGTCTATAGTGATACCTACTTTCTCACACAAGTACCCAATCTTTGTAATAGACGAAAAAATATGTAATGGGTCCTAAATAATGAGTAAAAAACTTTGGGAAGGTAGGTCCATTTTATTTTTCATTCATATAGCCTTAATGGGATGATATTTATACTTTATTTTGATAACCTAAAGTTTTTGTGGTTAAGATAAGTTCTTCAAGGTCCTTAATGTCAAAAGTCCTTTGTTTTGAAAGCATAATTCCAAGTGTCTTGACTTTGATAAAGAGTTTATCTACCTCTATTTTCCCCTCATTTACCCCACCACCCATTTTATTCCCCCTTTGATATAAAAGTTTGATTGTAAATCTATTTCCCCACTTCTATATTCCTCATTTTCACACATTAAAAAACATGCTAACACTACTTTGTTTCGGTTTTTTCTATATTTAGAACAAAATAATATGTTTGAGTGACTATGGATTATTTTGTTTACAGCATTGATTTACATTTATATAATTTCTTTGGTTTAATTTCAAAAAAATCATTATGATTCCTTTTTTAAAACAACTGCATCTATTTCTATTTTTAGTACTTTTTCCATTGTTAAGTGAGTTTGGATTGTTCATTTTCACTCACTAATGTTGTTTTTAATTTCTCTCCTTGTTCCATTATTAATAAAGTTTGGATTGTTACTTCTCACTCACCAATGTTATTTTCCCTTTCATGTACTTTTTCGTTGATGAATGAGTAAGGATTCTTAATACTCACTAATCAATGTTGTTTTAACATTTCTTACCATTTTTGTTTAAGTAAGGATTGTTACTACTTAAAATTTATGTTATATTTTCATTCTTGTTATATCTTTTGTTTGATTTGGTTGGTTACCCTTCTTACTTAAGGTATACTTGTTTTAATTTTTCAATCATTTAATAACCTTGGCTTTTTGCTTACCCTATTTATTCTACATTTTGGCTTGGTCATTTTGTCCTAACTAGGAATTTATCACCCTAGCTTACCAAATTTTCAAGTACATCATTCCTCCACATTTTATTTATCTTATATTTTCTACATTTTTTTTGTTTTCTCTCTTTAAGTTTTGTATCCTTAGGTTTTATCCAAAATAGTCTCTGCACCCTCCACAATCAGAACTAAAAATATAGAAAACAACTATTCAATGATAAAGGTAAGTAAATATAGGCATACATTACTTATTTATTTTATTTATTTCCTTCTAGTCATTTACTTTTAACTATTTTATGCTTTAAAATACTACAATTTACTTAGCTTAGCATTATGTGTTGCTATGTTCTTTTACTAAAGCACCATCCATATTACAACTATGTGACATGTGATAAGTTTAGAGTGGGGCATATATATACACACAATATGTTTAAACTTGATCAATTATTGATGATTTATCTCTTGCAGGAAATTATGAAGACTTAATCTTTCTAAGTTCATGCCTTAAAGGGTACATTGGGAAAGGGGTGGGCAAACCATTGGTGCTTTAAAAGATTATTGTTCCCAATACCACCACTTTCAACTATAAAAAACCTCTCTTATACATTTCACTAAGCATTGAAACCTACCTTACACACTCCTATAAGTAATTTACTACCTCAAATAGATCCCACCTAAGACAAAATATATTTTTGTCATTTATCAAACATAGTCACATGGGCCAACCCTGTTCTTATAAATGAGAATGTTATAGGACTAGGCCGACCTAACCAACCTAGTCTGGGAACTAATTGCTTTATTTATTAAATACATAGGTTGACTACATCAGATAAAAATTTGAAAGTGTTTAGGGTTATATCTAGTTATATAAAAACATCATTTTTTCCATTTTCATTAGAGAGAGATAAAGTTAATCATTCATTTTCACTTCTTTATAGTCTACTCTTCGACTATTCTACAAGAAGAGTCATTACTTAGTGTTTACACGTAGAGAGAAGAAACTTGTCTTGTGTAAAAGTCGTGGATGCATAGGAGAAATCATATATCCTAGAGATAGCCTATCTTTGTGATCCTTACAAACTACAACAACCTATTTCAAAACACAATTGGCCAAGATAGAGATTGAGCCTCGATGGGTTCATCTTCAAGGTAAGTATTCCTAACTCTTAATCCTATATTTTGGTAGATAGAAGTAGCACAAGTAAAAGCTTTTGAATGTATTTCTCTCTCCATGAATTATGATTACCTCTATATTAACTTGATTATATTTATTCTTTTCATGTTTAATTTAATGTTTATTATCCTCATTTTTACCACAATATATGGTGAATACCATGTTATATTTATTTTAATTTTTCATTTACTTTGTTAGAAACCATAAGACATAGCTAGGGTTATTGTGTGGTATTGTTTGACTAGAGGCTTTAGAACACTCTCTAGTGATATTATATGGTAAGAGACCCCTTAGTTAATTCTAGTAGATACATTTTGTCATGACCCAAATTGTCTAAATGTACCAATAAGTAGAAGGGATAGTGTAATTTATCATCCTCAAGCTAGGATTGATTTGTAGATCAACTTCACTTTCCCTTATCATACACATTGGTCTCTTTGGTCTTTTCTAGGTGAAGAATGAATGAGGGTTGATCTTGTATTTATATAAATCCTTTTTGAATAATAAATTAAATTAAATTACTTAGGTAAACCATTGGAATATATTTCATTTTTAAATTGGATGACTTAAGGCATTAGACACTTGTGTTAGGATAGGATAATAATGTCGACACTAATGTTAGTGTCTAGGAAGTAGAAAATAGGTGCATGATCAAAACATGTAGATGTGTAAGATAAGTACATTTTAAGCATTTTGGATAAATATGATGTTTATGTCATCAATATAAGACCAATCAGACTAAGAGATAGGCCAAAGGGTCACAAGATAGAGTAGATGTGAAACTTACAAAAATAAGGAAAGTGAAGAACTAAAAAGAAAAAAGAGTCTTAAGTTTTTAAAGTGTACAAGATTGAGGTGATTTAATCATAAAATATCATCTGTAGTATTACAAAGGCTATGTGGTATTCCTTGGATTCATTGTTTGAATTTTCAACTCACACTTAACTAATATTAGTAAGACCATTCACAATTACCACAGGTGGATGAAATAATCATGCATGCCATCATACAACATGTTGAAATTGGTTGAAAATGTATATGAATTATTATTGAAGAATGAACATGAAATAGTAGCTTTAAGGAAAAAAATATTATAGATTTTTAGTTATTGAAACAATGTACTCTGATTGTTTTGGAGTATGACAATAAGTTTCTTAGCCTCCCATGTTATGTAAACTACATGTAGGATGATGAGAATAATGTTACCAAATTAAATATATTATTATAAGATATATTAATTCATGATGTGAACATGACTAACCCACACACATTGGATGATGTAATAGACTCTGCACATCATGTAAAAAAGTCACCTAAAGCCAAGACAATATTATTAGAATAGTAGGTACTTTATAAACCAAAAACAAACAATTCCCATGTGAGTAAAAATTTTAGTAAGTTTGAAAAAAAGGGTTTTGTTAAACACAATAATTCTAGGAAAATTTTGAATTCAAATAGAGGTTTCAAACATCATAATTTTGTAAAATAGAATAATGGAAAATAAAACCAATAATAAGACAACTTTTGAAACCCTATCACAATAGCGTGTATTTTGCCCTTACCTCAAAAACATGTTGGGCATGTGGTTATAACAATTACCATAAGTATTTTCCTTAACTAAGAGGAAATCAATCAACTAATAATAGGGTGTATGCTATTGTAAATGATTAAAATATGAATCTATGGTCTACCTCAATCAAGACTAGAAGTATAATTTCTAATTTTTATCTGACTATTTTAATAGATTCATGTGCACTAAATAGTTTCATTTCTCATTAGTTTTCTTAAAAGTGAAAAAATAGATTCTCTATACTAATAAAAGGATGGCAGGTAAAGTTTGGAATTGGTAAAAGATTAATTGTTTCAGAGTGTTTAGAGCAAACTTAGCTAGATCTTAGGGTATTAAAGATTCAATTAATTTTTTTTTGGAACCTATAGGGTATTATTATCTCATTATAAGAATGTATTGGCTAAAAAAACATCAATTGGATCTTGAATGTTTCAATAAAAGAGGACAATTCTTTAACGATGAGGTTAATCCTATGGAAATGCAAGGTCTTATAAAGACTTCAACCAAAAGGACTCTTTTAGCCTTGAAGCTAAAAATATTAGTGAGGAAAGGATATAAAATGTATTATATATATGGATGGAATTCCTAAATATAATTAACCTACCCTAAAATACTATCTTCTCTTGAGATAATTTCAGGAGGTGTTTCTGGAATAACTACCTTGTTTTCCTCCTCATAGGGAGTTTAAATTTTCTATTGAAATAATACATGGATTTCACCTAAATATAAATCCACATATCAAATTAATGTGGTATATCTATTATAACTCAAAGTATAGTTTCAATATTTTATGGATAAAGGGTTTATTATGCCAAGTGTAACACCTTGGGGAGCCTAAGCTATCTTTGTCAAGAACAAAGATGGTACATCAAGGCTTTGCATTAACTACCACATGCTGAACAAAGTCACAATTAAAAAATATACCCCATTCAAATAATTTATGTTTTTTTTATATAATTAAGTGGTCAAATGTATTTTATAATATATATTTCTATTTCCTTTAGAACAAGGTATGGACATTATAAATATATCACTATGCATTTTGGTCTAAAAAATACACTGATTACTTTCATGAACCTTATGAATAGTGTGTTTCGATATTTTTTATATAAATTTTTATTTATTTTACTTTATGATTTTTTGATCTATTTTAATAACGAGGAATAACATGATCAACACTTACACCTAGTGTTATAAAGGCTAAGGCAACACAAGTTGTATGGTAAGTTTTCAAAGTGTTCCATCTATCAAAGTCAAATTCACTAATTAGAGCATGCTATTTTTGAATAACTTTAAATTTATCATGAAAATATTAAAACCATTAATGAATGGCCAAATATAAAAAATGTGTATAAATTGTGTAGCTTCTTGGGTTTTTCTAGTTACTATAAGAGGTTTGCAAATTTATTTTCAAGATTTACTAGCCCTATCACTTTTTTTTTAAAACAAGGAGAAGAAATTTGAATGGAATACATAATGTGAATCAATATTATTAAATATAAAATAAATATTAAATTCAACACTTATCCTTATCATTTTATATCCTAATGGAAACTTTGAAATCTAGGCTAATGTTTGTAAAGTAGGCATTGAAGTTGTTTTGACTAAAGATGAAAAAGTGGTTGTTTATGAGTCTTGAAATATCAAAAATCATGATCCAAATTACCCAACCCATGATATTTAACATGTAATTGTGATTCACACACTCAAGCAATGGAAACATTTTCTACTTGGAAACATTTAAAAATAAAGTTTCATCACCATAGTCTTGTGCATTTATTCACTCAAGACAAGCTGAATTCGAGAAAAAGAGGTGGTTGGAATTTATCAATATCTTTGATAATAATATTGATTATGTAAAGGGTAAAGATAATATATTGGTTGATGCTCTTAGTAGGACTTATATTTATAAAATCTATATTTTGGATTTAAATTTTATATATTTTGTTCTAACTTAGTAGTAAATTCACCCTAAATATATAAAATTCCATGTTGATTTATCTAATATAACAACAACAAAATATGTTGCTAATTTTTGTTTAAATTAAAAAGGATAATTAATGCACCAAGTCAAAATATTAATTATTTATTTTGGGAATATGAGGGAACACACACTAAAATAATTACATAAAACACCTCATTTCACTCATCCTAATGTCATTAAAATGACACATGAATAAAAAAAGCTTTGTTTATCTTGGGTTGAAGAAAGATGTAGTTGATTTCATATAAATATGTTTGGATTTTCAATGTGTTGAGGATGAACACTTCCATCCTAGTGGGTTTTTGTATCCACATTTAATTCAAGAAAGTAAGTGATCTATTGCAGGACTGTAAAATTATCAAAGTAGGCATGATACAACTCTTGTTATAATTGTTAAAAGTTTTTTATTTTATTTTTGATAATGTGATTGATGATGCTTCCATTATTTATAATAAGTTTGTGATGATTTCTCCATTATTTCTAAGAATTTTTTGATGATGCCTCCATTCTTGCTAATAAGTTTGTGAAGGAAATTGTCTACCTTCATGGTGTTTTGGAAGTAATTATCTATGATAAAGATAAGTTATTCACTTTCATATTTTTACAAACCTTGATGTATGCATTTAACACAAAATAAAATTTAAATTCATCTTATCATTAGGGAATGGATGTCCAACTTCAATGGCTAATTTTCATAGTTGAATATATGATGAGAATGTATGTAATGTATCAAAATTCCAATGGAAGAACTACCTCCACTTGGTTGAATTTTCATATAACAATAATTATCATTATGTTATTAATATGTCAAATTTGGAAGCCCTGTATGGGTGAAAGTGAAATATTCCCCTTGGCTAAGATAACTTGTAAAATCAAGTGTTTTAAGGACTAGAAAACTATACAAGAGTGTGATGAACAAATGGTTGTTATCTATCATAGGATAAAGGCTAACTCTAATCGGTAGAAAATTTATGCTTATTTAAAAAGGTGACCAAGAGAATTTGAGGTGATAGATAAAGTTTTATTGAGATTAATACCTTAGAAAAAATCTATAATGTTTGGTAAAGCAACTATACTACCTCCACACTTTATCAATCCATTCAAAATTGTGGAAAAGATCAACCATGTTACTTATCATCTAATTCTTCTTCATTTTGTGTCTAGAATTCATGATTTTTTTCATGTATCATTATTGAGAAAGTATGTTTCGATCCTTATCCTATTATATAATGGAATAAACTCCAAGTGGTGGATGAAGAGATTATTCAACTAGAACCCATTAATATATTGGCCCATCACAACATTAATAAAAAATAATAATATTTATAGCATGTGTTGGTTCAATGGGATCCGCTAAGAGAGAAAAATGCTAACTAGGAAAATGAAAGTATTTTATGAAAGCATTATGCTCACTTATTTAATTAGGCTCTGAGATAATGCCTCCTTTAGGGTGGGGTTGGTGAATATAATATCTTATTCATACCTATTTTTAGTTTCATACGAAATTTCTCTATTTAATGATACAATGAGACAATTTGAGACTTTAATATCTAATTATTTTACATTATGAGCATTCATTATGATATTCTAGACATGATATTTTTTTTGTACTATAGTTTCTATATTTGATTTTGTTACATTATATCAAATTGGTGCTACTTATGCCATGTTTATGACTACAGGTGACAACCAAGTATGAGCTAGGTTTGGTCCTAGAATACTTCAACCAAATAAGTGATTTAGTTTATACAGATAAATGAAGGTTGAGGTAAAGGATGACATACATTCAATAAACCTTCTATTTGTGTTACCTATCTTGTCTCAAGAGGTTCCAATGTACTTATTGAACAACATGTCATTTAAATAAATGTTTTAGTTATTTTACTATAAAATATTGAGTTTGTTTATGTTTGGAAGATATGATTGGTATTGAGCAAATGGTGCTTCATATAAATTTGTGTTCCTAACTATGGATACATTTATATTGTTTAATAAAATTACATTTTACTTGTAAAATAGTTGGATCCATTTTATAACATTATAATCCAATTGAGAGGTTTTTTAGGTCCTTTGACTTAGACCATGGTTTTAATCATTGTTTTATAATCTAAAATCCTTGACTAATATTTTGAATTGTTATCATGACATTGAAATAAATTCATTTTAAATACTTTTAGAGACACAATTATTGTATTGTTTATTCAACATATGTCAAATAAATTATTCATTTTGAGGAGGCTTATGTTGTATTTTAATGTTAAAGACCGAGTTTTAGTTTTATCTTATTGGGGGCTAGAATTTAGGTCATCATTATTGGTAGTTAGTTGAGTGGTAAGTGGAGAAAATGGAGGAGGAATGTGTGTAGTTTATGGCCATGCAACCCTCAAATCATGATGGGTAATGCTTCATTTAATTAGAATAAATAGTAAAATACAAGGAATAAGGTTGAAAAATTGAGAGATGTCGACTATGAAGGGGTTATCAGTTTATGTTCAAGTTGGAGCTCAAGGAGGAAAAAATAATTGATAGGAAAATAAAAAGAGACATGACATAATAATTGGTTTTTTCTCAAAATAAAAAAGTTTTCATTTTCATTTAATATGCAATATGAATGACTATTAATTTGTGAAAATAACCCAACAAGGGTGAATGGGTTTTTTGAGGGGTAATCTCTCTCCCATAACTCCTCTATCATTCTAAATACATGATTACTATTGATGGAAAATTACTTGTTTTGTTGTGAAATATGAATTCCAAAATAGGGTTGAGGAAACCCTTGAGGGTATAACCATTTATAACAATCTCACCCATTATATGGCATAAGGATGATTTTTTCTACTGAAATATAGCTGGGAACTTGTTTAAATGGTTTTGGATGTTCATAAACTAATGTGTTTCTTGAATGGTTTAGTTTTGGATTGTGCATTATTTCATTTATGTGGTATGTGAAATGTCTCTCTTGTTATGACCATGTGTACTATTTCTTTTGTTGGGCTATGCAATACTTATGCATTTTATCTTTTTTTGTTTATGATGGCTTGGTTTTACTATTTTTTGGTGGACTTGGATCTCATTATTTATAAAATACCTTTTATTCATTTATTTTTATGGTATGGAGCCTCTATTTTGTGTATTAGCCTAGCCCTAAATTTATGGTTGGGGTGGTCAGGGTACTACTAATAAATGGGATCATATTATAAATTAATTAGTCTTCATGTATGGTTTAATGTTGGATGTAGCTTGTTAAATATGCATAGTGTCACGTCAAATCATGATGATGCCAATGATACAGATGCACTTGATTTTTTACAACAAAGTCTTGGTGTATCATAATGATTGAAGGAAATTTCATTGTATTTCACTATTAGATCTAAATCATTTAAGAGTTAATAAGAAGGCATAGATATGTAGAGAATATTTATTGAGTCCTATAATAGTTTAAGGTTGGCTTGTGTATAAAGAATAAATGTAATTTTTATTATTAGTAATTGGAAATGTTCTTTTTCTATTACATAGTTGTATATTTTTGGTGTAAAAAGGTGCATGAACCAACTATATGTTATGAAATGTTTGCATGGTTGCACCTTTGGTCTAAAATATAATTTTTGTAGAATGTCAATGAAGTTAAAATTCTTTGAGAGTGAAAACAAGCTGTTATTGAAACATTTTCATGTTATCTAGTTGAAATACTTAATTAGATGTGGCTCTTTTTATGCCTAAATTATTTGGTGTTGGTATATTAATATAATATAATTTGACCATGTGGTTATAAAATGAGGCATAACTCGGTTATATTTTTTATAACTGGTATGGGATGATTGTTGTCACTTTGTAGTGAAATCTATTTATGAAGTGATGATTGAGAGTTATAGTGAATGTAATCTTCTTGTTATTATTTATTATCATTCAACTTATGTATGGGATTGTTGATTATCTGAGCATTAAAGAAATGAAGTTGTTAGTTAAAAAACCATTTGTTAAGAAAATACATGATAAATATCTATAACTTTTATTCATAATAAATCTTTTGGTATAAGATAATGTAAAGGAGTAATAAGAAGTCCTTGGTTATTTCTTGAATATCAATGTTTCTAATGTGAAGATTTTTATTTATTTATTATTAACTATGAATTATTCCATAGTGGATAATTTATATTAGAATGAAAATTATTAAAGTATTATAATCTTGTTTGTATTGTCATGTATCCAAGTTGAAAAGGTTAAAATGAATAAAAGTTACCTCTATATAAGAAGGTTGTGATAAACATATATTGTAGCATGTGTTAGCTATGTGTTTGATTCTACTTGGTGTTGAATTAAAAAATATTCCACTATGGGTGATTTGGAAACATTGAATAGAATGCTTATCTATGTTGAATCCTTTTTATATGGCATGAAAACATATTTTTTACCTCTTGTGTTTGAGGTAGGTATATTTGAAACTATGTTGAACATTTGATATACATACATTTGTAAGTTAACCTATAGCCATAACATCTGTTCCATATTATATAATAAAAATAATAAGGTTGAAGGGGTGGAATGGTTAATATATTATTAGGTTCTATATAATTTTTATTGAAGTCATACACACACACACACACACACACACACACACACACACACACACACACACACACACACACACACACACACACATACATGTCTCTCTGTGTGTGTGTGTGTGTGTGTGTGTAATAAAAATAATAAGGTTGAAGGGGTGGAATGGTTAATATATTATTAGGTTCTATATAATTTTTATTGAATTCACACACACACACACACACACACACACACACACACACACACACACACACACACACACACACACACACACACACACACACACAAACACACACACACACACACACACACACACACACACACACACACACACACACACACACACACACACACACACACACACACACACACACAAACACACACACACACAAACACACACACACACACACGCACACGCACACGCGCACACACACACACACACACACACACACACACACACACACACACACACACACACACACACACACACACACACACACACACACACACACACACACACACACACACACACACACACACACACACACACACACACAACACAATGTTGTAGTCTTACTCCCTCTCTATAAAGTTAACATGGGATATTTTTATTAATGTTTAGAAGAATGTAAAAGTGTTGTATGTTAATTTTCATGATCCTTAATGTTAATACTATTATATTTTCATTTGAATGAATAATATTTAAAAAAAATGATAAATAGAATGTAGGTCCTAGTGTATTTCTATATATTTTTACTCTGTGGTTACCTCACTTAACTGAATTCTTTATAGATAAAAGGATTTAGTATAAGTTGCATAAATAAGTTATGAAGGTCTATTATGTTTTGATTAAAATTAGAATGCATGTTGTTATTAAAATAGAATGTGAAAGGTAGAAATTTTGATGGATGTTAGACTATTTGATGATCTATGGACCTAAAGTCCATTTGCATGCCTAGTGACTCAGTCAGAAATCTTACGATGGAAATTTATTTAAAGAAATTAATCTCATTTGTGATTTTCCTTGTCTATTTTAGTAGTTAAAATAATTCATGGACTTAATTTACATGTGGGAAAGAATATTGAATGAACTAAATAAAATTTAAATAGCATCTTGTTTTATGGTAGTGAAAACCTATTTCAAACTATGTGGTGGAATGGTTCCAATTTGAATAAGAAACTACATTCTTATTATTTACATTTTATACTATTGTTAGAATACCATCATAATGGAAATTTGTTTATGAGTTGTTTTTTGAATATATTCTAACCTATACATGGGATGTAATTCTAAGATAGTTAAAGTTAGATTAATATATGCATCTCATTATATGTTAGTGTTTGGTTTTTGATTTCATTACTTAACTTGTGAATAATGTTATGAAAAGAATGTTTTGTGAATAAAATTAGGTACATGGCTATTTAAAAACCTATATCCATTGAAATGACCTTATATAATCTTGGGAGATCTTTTACCGTCCTTTATGGTTGAAACTATTTCATAATTGAATTTTACCCCATGATTCTAGTGAACATGTGATAGTTATAAGCTACACACTCTTAGGGCCTCTTATAATTAAATAATGTTTATCATAGACATGTCAATTGACATGGATTTAAAAAATCCTTTGAAAGACTTATTAAATCTTAAACTATTGAGATAATCTTCTAAAAATAAAATACCTAAGTTGGTTATATAAGTTAATGTACATTGGAGGTTTTGATTTGGAGTCACTACATGCATTATCTGTTATTATGACCCAATTACAAAAGGAGGTGGTCTTTAAAAGGATAAATGGCATGTTGTAGGTTCATTATTAGAATTTAAGAATGAAACTTAACTCATATTAGTAATACCACAAGTGGATGAAATATTCTTGTACGTGATTTCATGAAACATGCTGGAATTGGTTAAACATGTATGAGAATTATTGTTGGAAAACAAACATCATAACCCTAGAAGTCATTTTTTAAATGAGTCAACTTTTGGGGGGTTTGTGACATATTAGCCACCCAAATATAGTTTTATATTGAACATAATATATCAGCCATCCTGATATAGTTTATTGAGTTTTAAATTGTATTGACCAACCTAATATATTACTTTATGTCTAGTTTTGCTTCAACTTTGTCTAACATATCGATACATTTGTTTATTCCCAAATCAGGTCCAACTATATCAGCTAGATTGGTACAATTTATTTATTTAACCAATTTTGTTTTAGTTGTAAAATCCATCCCAATATATTATTATTTGACCCATTTTTCACAACTTCATTTTTAACCTAATAAAATATGTTTTTGTACTTGATTCTGACTCTATTGCATTAACCAACCCAATATAATATATTTTTGATATTTATGTGTCACCAATTTCATCATCTAGGTAAATAAATTTCCACCACTTTCCATTCTTATAGTAATATTTTTATGACCATAACATTTTATCAAAACTTAGAATCAATTAGGTTCTAGTCCATCTACATTTTCAATTTATTAGTTTTAGAAATCATACCCTCTTTTTCCACCCTATCCAACTCACATTCACCTTTATGAATGGGATCCCATAGAATAGATCTATAGGTTCCCATCTCAAATCCTATTTTAGAGATAATGTAGAATTATCCACAATATATAAATATACTTATGCATATTTTTTCTAATATGAACATTCCTCAACCACCACATATTGGGATAGATGTTGCCTGCCCAAGTCTAAGGAAAGTATCATGAAGAATACAAATATATGTATATTTGTGTTGATTACATAATAAATATCTCTCTATCTCTATTTATAATATTTTCTATCACATCTATGATTAATTATGAAATCATACTTCATATGGATGACCCTCATTTATTTATTATTATCCAAGTAAGTAACATTTGATTCAAGTGAGCCTTGATTGATGAAGGTTTTAACACTTGTTCTACCTATTTTTAGTTCATTAAAACCTTAGTATTTTTATAATTCAACCTTAATTCTACCAAAAACAATTCCAAGAATATTATATTAGGATGTGTTTGGATTCCTATCATTGTATCGCTTTGTTTAACTCTTTCAATTTAAGTGTTATTCAACTAATAGTATTAAACTATTGAAATCAAAATGTTAATGTGTTGTACTCATATTAAAATACAATAAAATATAATAAATTACAAAATTTAAAAAAATGAGACTTTCTAAAATTAGTAAAAGATCCTATGGATGTGTAAACCTCCATAAAACAAAAATATATATGATTGTGTAATTTCACTGTAAATAGAAACTATGATGCAGACAGAGTCATGTTAAAAATAGTAATTTGAAATAAAATGGGACAAGTCTATTGGAGGTAAATAAAGTTGAAATGTGTCCTTTTTAAACATCTACAACCACTTACTAGTTGACTATATTCTTTATTTTTGAATTTGACTTTGTATGATCACCTACAAGGGTTGACCATTGAACTCTATGTTCTACATTGTCATGCAAAATAAACAAAAGAGAAAACCATATATCCTACATAAGAAATAAGATAGAGATCAAATTCAAAATAGGTTTAATGAGTAAGGGGAATAGATAAATTGGATTCAAAAATGTTGGGTAATTTACTACTACCTACAAAGCCCAAATGGGCCTCAAGACGATGTAGTTCTCCCTCATATATGTGTATGTACAATTGTAAATGTAATGTTATATGATATTTCACCTATGAATACCCTTGACACAAGTATGTGAATGATATATTGAAAATTTTAATTTCTATATAATTCAATAATTACGTAGTAATAAGTAGATATAAATTTTTGTATAAATTTTTTAATCATAGAAAATTAACCTTTAACTCTTGATAGGATCCTTGTTTATATAGATTTATTGAATTAAAATTTGTGGATTATTGGTGCACAAGGAGGATGACTTGAAATATAAAAAATTTCATAAAAATGGTCATTAACAATATATAAATTGAGAAATCATCTGCAAGTTATGATGGGATAGTTTGCATTACCTAGACATGTCTACACTATGTTGTTATCCTAGAGTGTGATTTTGTCCTAGATACTCAAAAATCAAAGACAATGACTTATGGAAATTATGGATCCCCACATTGGATATGAGAAGATAAAATAATCATATTAAATATATGTACATATAAATAAAGTATTGAAGCCTAAGACATCCAACATGGCATGCCAATAATCCATTTATTCATCAACAATGATCTAGATAAGAAAAGTAATGTAAAATGCATGATTTATACGAAATTATGATAAATTTGAATGATGAAATTCCACCCCACTTTATTCTAGTGATGAAATGAAGTGAAATGATTGGATTAAATTAGAATGTGAACCTCGGTGTGTATACATATTTTTAATTTTGGTGTAAAGCTTGGTTGTGTGCGGTGCTTTTATTTGAAACATAAAATAATGTTGAAAGTAGTTATTGTCCATATTTTAAAATTTTAAAGTTTCAAACTTGAATTTTTAACTTTTAATAGAGAAATTATTGTAATTATACACCTGATAGAGTATGTAATATAATTCCTTACTTGCTTGTAAGTGGATATAGGGTAATTTTAATCTTGTTTTATTTAAGCTAGGGAGAACAAATAATATTGAAAGTGGTAGTATAATGAGTGGTAGGATTTGGGTATCCATATACCATAACCATACTAACTCATAGAGCTAGAACCTATTGTGAAATTGAGAGTGATCAAGTCTCAGTGAAATGTTTGAATTAGAATATAATATGCTTTCACTTATGAACAATGTTTTAATTAATACTAGAGAGATAAACTATTGAGTGTCACCTAAATCTAATAAAGGATTAAGAAATAAAAATGGGACCCATGTAATGGTTTCATGAAAATTTCAGCCATATATGTTAAGTGTCACTGGACTCAATATGGCCCACTTTCCACTATATGAATCACACCTCTGTTGATACATCTAGATTAAATTTTGAAAGTTTTAAAGTTTAATATTTGTAAAAGAGATATTTTTAAAATTGCATATAAAAACATGAACATGATTAATCATAATTACCCATACATTTGTGCTGAAATGCTATTTGAATTTATAACTTATAATTTATGAATTTTTTGCTATTTTGAAATATTATTTAAGTGGTGATATTTTGAAAATTTTGAAACATTGAATAGGGGAATACAAAGATCAGTATCATGACCCAATATTTTTAAAGTTTATGCTTAAAAATTTCCTTGGTGTCATAGTATTACTAAATTTTAGATTAGTTTTGTATATAATGTATTTAGTATGTATCACTTATTGTGAAAATATTAAAAATATGTGTGTATGAGCATGTATGTTTGGCCCTCCTTTTGATATAAAGGATGATAATAATGAGTCATTTGTGTCAAAATTATAATAATAGCAAAAGTAAAAAATCAAATGAGTTGTGAGAGTATATGTGGAACCACTAGGGTGAATATAAGTAATTGAAAAAGTGATTTGTAAACTATTAGTAATTTTTGGGATTCCCTAATGAATATCATAATTAATATTATGTAGAAGATGACACCATTAGTACTATAACAAATTTGATGGAAATGCAATTAGATAAATATTGTGTTAGATTATATAGTTTCTATTTTTGATAGTAGCAATTAACAAGAATGCCAAGATGATAAGGTGCAACCTTAAAATGATAAGAAAGTATAAATAGGTGGTTAAAATAATTGTTACTATTCATTTTATTTATAAATCAATAGTAAAAAAGTTTGATAATTTGAAGGTAGAGTGAAAGTTCCTTTAAGGATACCAACAATACTGACATGATTTGAGTGAGTATGAGTAGTGGTGGAGGAAAATATTGAGTCAAATCTAGAAAATAATAATTTTTGGTGAATATTGAATTTTAAGTTTTAATTAATTTTTATTTTTGTTTTATTTTTAATTATTATTTGGTCTTATACTATCATTGTTAGACCTACCCAAGCCTACTACAATGGTGTCTGATGAGTTTAACAAAATTCCACAATTGTGTCTGATTAGTGCATTATTATCTATGTCATTATCTAGTGTAGTAAAACTATATCAAAATAAAAAATTAAATTTAATATGAATAATTTTTATGATTAGAGGTTGGTTTAATGATGTTGTATTTTTGGGCTTATGAGCATATAAAAATAATTAGGCATGTTGGGATGCCATTAGATATATGGGAACATACACATATGTATGCATGGATATGGGTGAACATGACATAAATTACCTATAATATTACTATGATTTTTCAGCATGTGTTGGATTGATTTACATCTATTGACATCACAGGGAGGTCCTATAATGCATTTAAAGGTTAAAAGGAGGATAAAGTAGCGCTATAAAAAATTAGAGTAAATTTTTGGATCCATGACAAGTTTTAAGGTATTTATGAGTGATTTTAGATGGATCAATTAATTCACTAATTTAGAGTGGTTTAGGGAGTGCCTTTAGAAATAATGATTTGGCCATGATCAATTAGAGCTATTGCTTGAGAATGAGAGTGAGCTCAACCTTTGAATGATGAGCTAGTTCCAATTAATACTGATGAAAGGGATTTAGTTTTAGAGATACTAGATATAGATGATGTAAGATTCAAATATGAATATATGTAGAGGTGTACCCATCATATATTTTCATGCTTATTTCCAATTTCAAGAGGAGTAGATCTAGTAGTAGTCATGCTAGATGCTCTAGGGAAATAGTTGGTAGATAAGTGTATTATGTAATTTTAGTATGATTATTCTTGGTTGATTATAATATTTGTTACTATTTATGTGATTAATGTATGAGGTGATGGTTAATGTTAACTTATCATAGAGTTGGAATTACTTGTGTTGGCACAAGATGTGCCTGATAGTGATATACCAGAGGGAATTATGGAAAGAGTGATTGTGGTAGGGTCACATGTCCATTTGTTTGATAGATATACTATTATGACAAATGTGTTTGTGTGAGAAACTAATAGTTTAGATGAGTTGATTATATATAATGATGAATTATTAATTGAGTAAGATTGGTTCCAAGCTAATATTACCTAATAGAAAATAACCCCACCTATGAGGACATTGGATTTAGGTACAACTATTTTTATAAAGAATGGCCAGATTCAAGGTGGGAATGTGACTATTCAAGAGTGGTTAGAAGTGGATGATGTGCATGATAAAAGGATGTCAAGTTTGAGGTCACGAGATATAACTAGTGCCTTGACCTCTTGAGTACCAGTGATAAATGATACATATGTAGTAATTAATACAAATTACACATTAGTTATTTAGGGTGATGGGAATATTATTTATTAACACATGTTATTTTTTATTACTTTTTTGAGATATGTAGATATGAATTTTTTTATTTATGCATATGGATGTGTATACTAGGGTTTGTCTTTGTGTGTAGCTTTTAATATTGCTTAAAATAATTTCTAATTTGATGGAAAAATGAATTCTTAATAATCATTTATTTGATTGATTTCACATGTATGAATTGGTTTATAATATATTTCATTATGTTTCATTTTTAATTTATTTCATTCGGGAACCCATACTTGTGTAAGTAACTTGGTTGGTTTTGTTAAATTTTGTATTATTATAATTTAGGAACATCTTATGATTATGATTTGGCATTGTTAATATGAGTAAATTGTGTGCTACCAATGATGTTATTGGCTTGAGTATTATAATTTATTAACTTATTTTTATCCATTGTATATTGTATATGATTTTTTTGAGAAATGTGTTTAATTTTTGAAATTTTGGAGGAATAGATGGTGATTTATGTATATTATTATCAAGTATTTTAAATGAGATAGTTTATTTCTTGCAAGTTCATTTAAAATTTTATTTTAATGTGCAAAAATAATTATCATGATGTCCATTAATTCCATGATAATTACAAATTATTGGCCTTTATTTTTTCCAAATGATAAGGTGGATGGTAATAATTAGGGAAAAATTATTTAATTTTTATCCAAAAATGTATTTAAAATATCATGTGGATGATCATTGGAATTAAATTTTATAAGTTTCACTTTGTGTGATGTATAATAATGATTATGATTAACAAAATTGGAAAAAAAATTCCTTTATGTAAGACTTTGACATAGTTGGATTGGACCTTATGCTTAAGATGATTATCATTGATGTATGCTTATTTGTTAGGGAGTGATTTAGTGTGTACACTTTGAGAATAAATATTATAATGTAATCCTTGTATTCATTAATAAATGTGTGCATCGACATGGTTGGAGTTGATTTTGGTATTTTAATTTTCTTTACGTAATTTGATGTACCCATTCATTTTATTTGACACTTGAATAAAGCATATTTCCTATTCCAATGTTAAGGAATCATAACAATTATCAATAAATGGTTCATAAATATAATAGATTAACTACTAATTTAGTGGATAAATAAACCCTATATGAAAAATATGTTTTACTTCCAAATTAGTTGGATATGTAATTAATTAGTACATAGTAGTCTTAAATCATAGGATATAATCAAAAAATTTCTTGGACTCATATTTTTGTAAATAAGGTATCTTTTCATAAGTGAACCTAAGTCATTTATTTTGAATTTATTATTTTAAAAATTCCTCTTCTAGTTATAGTTAGGTAGTTAAGGATCCACTCATAAGAGAATGAAACCATGCAAGGGCACATCCATCTAGGCCTTTCATAAATAGTTGCAATAATAATTGACTACCATTGTAATAATTCATAATTTCTTGAAAATATATAAGATGCAAATAGGGGTCCTCTCATCCATAAAATGTGGAAAATGTAGGGTTTAGGAAACTAGAGGGTAAGGGTGTGTACAAAATTCTACACATAATAAGATTACCATGGAAACATTAGATTGCACCTAAGTATGCTATGTTTTAATTTTTAAGGTTGGTGAAATTTATCTTGAAAATCACCTAAAACATGCATTGAGGATAGGTCTTATTGGGAAGGAATGTTAAGGTTATGAAGTGGATCATTTAAGTGTTGCACTGTATTTCTAATTGTATCCATTGGTACATTATTGTCAAGAGGAAGGATAGGATAATTTATGGTTGAGGAGATTATTTAGAATTTAATGCATCATTGGTTTACAAATTCATATTACATTTTAATAAAATTTAATGAGTAACATTATGACCAACAAAATTAACATTTTCACACGTTTTTCTTTTCAAAGGAGAACTAAAAACATCACCATGATATGTAATAACACCATTAATAAGAACTTTATCATTGAAATTATTATTTAACATAGCATTTGCATGAGGATAAAGTAAAAAATAAGTTATAATAGGATTAGTAGAATAATTTTCATCATTACTATATTCATAATAATAATCATCATACCAATCCTCATTGTGATCACTATAGTTTGCATTTTGAACATTTAAAATAACAACATTATCATTATTAAAATAAGAGGGAAGAGAAGTAGTATTTATTATAGGATAAATATCCCTCTTTATTAATATGTTATGTGAGCTATATTTATAAGTGTGAATAAAATATAAGGCAATACCAAAATGGATATAAAAATTAGGTATGAAAGGACAATTTTCCTCCATGTGGATATTAAGTGGTAATCTAAGATATATTTTGTGGTCATTGTTAGGAGTATTTGTGTTATTTAATAGGTGTAGTCATATAGAATGTCCAAATTGGTATCTTGAGTGTGGTTTATGACACCCTATCCATATGACCTTCTTGCATGCTTTCATGACCCTTCTAGACACCTTTTTTCTCATTATCGATCATTTGTAGACTTTTGAACTCTGATTCCAGCTTAGTTGAACTCTATTTCCCAAGCCAATCATGTCTCCTTAGGTCCTAAACCTATAAGACAAGAGAAATAAAATCAGACTATAGTGCCAGACCTTAGGGTGTATCATTTTTGGTGCTCCTATCCAATCACATTTGAACCCAAATGACCATTTTCATCCGATTACTATCCTTCATCATGTCGGCCTAACATGAATACATCTAACCCATGATCAATAGTTCCATATAAAATTCCATCCAATGGTCATTTACAAATGGAAGTGATAAATCTTATAAAGAAATCAAGAATACAAACAAACCACTAAGGCAAATTTCCCTATTCTCTACATATAGTCACCCAACATAGTTGCAAACATATTCAAATCCTCACATCAGTCCCTATCCACCTCAAGCACTCTCAATTTGGCATTTTTTCATCATCATTACACTATTTCACAAAGCACATCAAGTGGAGAATTACATATGGCTTGATCCCTCTTTGGAGTATTGGTATGTAGGTAGTGAGCCCACATAAGGGGTGTGGATACATGTTTAGTGCATTTTACACAAAACTAACCCCCCCTCTTTCTCAATTTTTATCAAGCACAATGAACATCTAGGGTTTCTATATTAAATCAGCTCTACAAGGATCTCTGTCAATATTCAATACTTAAGATTTCATAGGAAGACTCATATAGGGACAATGAACAAAACCCAAAAAACTCATATCTCTATGACTAGTTTGGATAGTAGTGGTAGGACTTGGAAAATAACACCAGACCTTGAAGTGTACTATTTTTGGTGCTTTTATCCTTTCACTAAATGAAATCTAGATCAAGATTCATGACATTGTCCCAGTCCTGCACAACTAGCTCAACTATCTCAGTCTAGTTTTAAGCTAAGTTGTATTTCTCCTTATTTATTGTTATTTTTAGAAAGGTTTAAAAGACACAATAAATTATACAAATTAGTACTATAATTATTACAATATTATTTAATAATTTATTATTCTAGACCCTTAACTAAAATAGGAATAAAACTCTATTATTCCAAAAATAGTTAAATCATTTGGTGAACCTGACTTCATTTGCACACAAAAACCCTAGAAACCCTAAGTAAAATTCACTTCTAAGTTTTTTAGCATTTTTCTAATTTTTCTTGAATATTTAAATCAAAATTCTACATTGAATTTTTAAATTTACCATAGTAATTTTAAAAATAATTAATTCCAAATCCTAGTTAAATTTACTAGGTCCTTTTGCACACAAAAACCCTAGAGACCCTAGGGAATTTTTTTTTCTAATTTTAGAAATATATTTCTAATATTTTTTGCATATTTAAATCAAAAATTATGTTTAAATATATAAATTTACCTTAGTAATTTAAAAATAATTTCATTCAAAATCCTAGTTGCCTATACTAGGTCTCAGTATTTTTCTAGTAATTTTTTTATTTTTTCTACCATTTTTAAATAAAAAATTCACATTTAATTTTTAAATTTACCTTAGTAATTTTAAAAATAATTTCATTCAAACCTTAGTTGCCTATACTAGGTCCCAGTATTTTTCTAGTGTTTTTTATTTTTTCTAGCATTTTTAAATAAAAAATTCACATTTCATTTTTAAAGTTACCTTAGTAATTTTAAAAATAATTTCATTCAAATCCTAGTTGCCTACACTAGGTCTCTATATTTTTCTAGTACTTTTTAAAAAATTTCCAGCATATTTTAATAAAAAATTCACATTTAAATTTTAAATTTACCTTAGTAAATTTTTTTTTAAATAATTTCATTCAAACCCTAGTTGCATATACTAGGTCCCATGATTTTGAGGTATCACTTTACATGTTTGTGAGCATTCATATCCTTTTTATGCATATTCTAGTTCATTGTTTAGAATGTATTTGTTTAATTTTTTCTTTCATTATTAAATTTGTTTTCCTTATGCCACCTAAGCTCCTTCCATCTCTTCCTTTGAGATGAAGTGCAAGACTTAGTGGCAACACTCCTAAATTTACCCATATTCCTTCAACCCAACCATATACCATGTATAAACAACTAGCTCAGCTTCCTGCTATAGATCCTACACATCTAGATTACACCAATTTCCTTGAGGATAATTTTAACAATGAGTAGTATGAGAATAATAATGATGATACAAAAATTGATGTTCATGACCCACCACATCAAGTTCTTGATCTACTTCCACCTATTATAAATAATGATGTTGTCCTCAACAAAGACATGATTCTACATAGTTTTAGAGAAAGAATCAGGGAACATCCCTAAGATCGTATTGTTATCTAATAATCTATCTTAGAAATTGAAAAGGCTAAGCAAGTTCAGTCTTCCATTCCTTTAGAGAAACTAGTTGCAATTGACACTATGGGGGAAACTATATCTCAACAACCCCCTATAGTATAACAACCTTCCTATGAGGCACTACTAGTTACAACTAGTACATATTTATCTCCTAATGTGGCTGGCCTTGTGCAAGAGATAAAATCTCTTCAATCTAAGGTGTTATATCTTGAGAAATGTGCCTCTAGACCTACATAAGCCTTGGATTCTTTTTCTCTACTTCATACACTATTGGCACAACATATTGCTTCTACACCCTTGCCACAATTTTTTTTTCAACCCAAGCTCACTCTATATGATGGAAAAGGTGATCCAAAGACAAACTTGAGAGCTTTTCACGCATCATGCTTAGACTATGTGCCAAATGACTGGTTACTAACCAAGCTATTTCCATAGAGTCTAAAGGATTATGCTTTACAATGGTTCTATAGTCTACTGAATCAATCAATTAATGCATTTAATCCTTTATCCAACACGTTTGTAGCTCATTTCAGCATTAACATAGGTGATAAGGTTTCTTATGCCCAAGTTACACAATAGAAACAAAGGTCAAATGAGCATCTCACAAATTATGTTCTTCGATATAAGACTATCTTTCCTAAAATTATTAGCCCCATGGTCAATCAAGAGTTACAAAATCTCTTCAAATAGAGTCTTCTACTAGCTTTACATGAGTCAATAATGTTTAAAATGTTATCTTCCTTCACTGAGTTATTTTATATACCAAAGGAAAGGGAAGTCAAATTAATTTCAATAGGCAAACTCAAGTACACAAGCATATCAAAAATAACAAACAAGAGTAACAATAAAGTCCCATATAAAGTAAAGGTCAATGATAGAAAAAGTGAATATAAACCTACAATTAATATGAATTTAGAACCCCCTCAGTGAGTGATTTTATTAACACCTCCTTGACAAAATATTACCAATCTACTAGTATCTTCAGCCAAAGTCTTACAACAGCTATTGGAATGTAACATCATATCTCTCCCTCCTATTCAAGAAGTTGATCCAACAAAGATTCTTCCATGGGGATATGATCTAAATTCATTTTGAAATTTTCATAGGGCACCAAGCCACATAACAAATAGATGCATCAATTTGTGACACAAGATACAAGACTTGATAGATGGCAACCTTATTGATCATGGTACTCCAATTGAGCCTCCTCAGGAAAATCAAACACAAGATAAAGCTTTGAAAATCTTCTCAGATCCTTTTCCATATCATTCTAAACAAGAGATAGAGGATGCATTAGGTATTCACCATGCATATCATGCACATCCTCTACCAGCTACATACCAGACACCTTTAGTTGAGTTACACCCTTTGAGCAACATGATTGGTGTGTATAATTCTATATTTCTAACTAGACCTTCCATCTCCTTCTTAGATAAGGAGATAGTTAAGAATGATCTAGATTACCATGCACTCTTTATTATAGCTTACATTAATCATCACCCCATTCATAGTGTTCTCAGAGATGGATCTAGTGTGAACATGTTCACTATGACATTACTACAACATTTAGGATATTTAGAGAAGGATATTACCCCAAAGAACATAGTTATTAGTGAATTTAGTGGGCACATACAGATTTCATTGGGTGAGATTGTACTTCTTATATAGGTTGGTCCAACATATGTGGCCGCACCATCTACTATTGTTCCCAGTGTGGGAGTTTTTGATATGTTGCTTAGATAACCATGGATTAAAAAAATTTGAGTAGTACCTTCTACAATTCATAAATGTATGAAATTCATTCATGCTAATTAGGTTATTAAAATTGGGGTAATTTTTTATGAGTTACCACTCCCCATTTTAAAGCCATCTACTACTCTATAGTCACCAGTTTTAGCCTCTCCACTAGTTATAGTTCTTCCTCTAATTCAGATTCAAACATAGTCGAGGCCTTCTTTTCCAACATAAAGAGTTCATACACTTCCATGGAGGCCTCTTTTAGAGTATCCATAGTTTTAGGAGTCTATATAGTTTCCAACTATAGTGTTCACACATAGGGAAATATCATTGAGGTCTCATGCCTCTACACATAGATCACATGTTTGGAGAGATTTTCCTACTACCACATAGGTCCCTAAGAGGTATATAGTTGCATCCACTTTTCAGAGTTACAAGGGGAACACATAGTCAGTTTCCACTATAAATATTTTAGATCATTTAAAACATACACAAATTTTAGATTCATTATCTCATCCCTTCCATTGTGCTTCAAGATCATGCATGATCCTTCTCCTTGATATAGGACACCATGATAGGGAGTCTCTTATGAAACTCATTAGTTAGTATCATTTCTTCTCAGTCTTGATTGTTTATATATATATTTTTAAATTTATTATACATAGTATCATTATGATTGATTATACATAACTTATATCAAAATATAAAAACATTCAAATATGTCAAAATATCAAAAACAATATAACATTTCAAAATACAAAAACATTCAAATAACTCAAAAACACAAAAACATTTCAATTTTATGCATTATCCATGTTTTACATTTCTACTACCATGATAGGCTTACATTTTCTTATTCTATGTTATTATTTGTCAATGTATCTACATTACCATGATTCAATTGATCTTCTTTGAGTGTGTGCAGTGACATCCAAATCCTTGATTGCTTCAATCTAGCCATTAAGGGGGCATCCTAGTACATTTGAGACATACATTGATATATCTACCCATCAAGGGCATCTTCTACATGACTACACCATCCATTTTATGTCATTCCTACACCACACACTATATTTATCATGATTATTTACATTACTTACTAGCTTACATAGATTATTCTATCGATATTCACTAGTATATAACACTTGTGTATTTCTTTGCATCTACCTAGTCTTGTACTACATGTTTTGCATTCCTTCATTTCTTGACTTGATTAGTTATATGTGATAGTATTTCCAACATATTTACATGCTTTCATTTCTTACTTTGCATATCTATATGTGATTACATTTCTCTTTTCCTATTTTGTCTCTTGTGTGTGCCTTAGGATATTTGCTAATGTCATTTACTTGTACTCTTCTATGTGATTGTGGTCCTCATGTGAACCTTTATTATTTTTAATTATATGTATATGTGTCATTTTAACATGCCTTGTATGCTTACTTACTAATTTGAGTGACATGTGCCCATGTCCCTTGTTTGCTTGGCCCCTTGGCTAATCTTGTATGCTTCTTGTTTCTAGCCTTATATACTTGTTGCTTGTTTTCTTCTCAATTATTTGTAATGCCATGATACACATCATGCATTATCTTTATTTATTGGATGCCATGATGCAAATCATGCTTCATCCCTCCTTGAAAACTAAAACCTAAAAAATAACATTTCCAATTTTAATTTAGTATACTATACATGCTATTACATTGTTACATATATCTAGGCATTCCCATGTTGATCTAACAATCTTGAATATAAATTATGCTATATCTTGAGACATTTTTTTTTATTATCATTGTTATATCATGTATTTCACAACATAACACACTTACAGTGCTCTTTTTTCTAAGGGTAGTCATTGCAGGGTCTTCATTCCTACCCTCAGAAGAGGGGTCAATAATCAAGGGTTTTGTCACAAAGATTAGAGCCCTCTACTAGTCAAAAATCAATTTTTAGAACACTTAAAATAGTAATTAAAGATCAAACTAGGTAGAATAGACTAGAAACTAGTGATGATTATAGAATAGTGATTAGATTTAGCAAAGGACAAGACCACTAGACTTGGACAATAACATCAGATAGTAGGGTGTCCTATTTTTAGTGCTCCTATCCAAATAGCAAAAAACCAAAAAAAATTAGAAACAAATAGAAAGTTAAGTTTAGTTATAGTTTTTTTAGTAATAAGATAGTTTAGAATTAGTATTTTTAGTATAGTTTTCTTAGAGAAGCCAAATATAGGGTCATCATATGTGACATGATGGCTCTCACTTCCAGTTTTAGATTAGGTAGTTGGTATAATTTCTAGATCAAAATCCATGTTACAAACACCAGTGATTGGGGATAATGTGCATGAAACATTGGATTTTTTAATTTCTAAGTTCAATACATCACCTGGGCATTCTTAATATTTATGTGCCTTATTCCATCTATAAGTGGTTGGCATAATTCCTAAGGGGCTTCTACATAAGCCTAGTTCTTAGTTTTGGAGTGGCTTTTATACATGCCTAATATCCACTTTTTATAATGGCCAAGATTGGCCTAGTTTCCATTACACATTCAGATATCCATGCCACATTATTATATTTTAGAGCATTCATGGGCTTCAGGAGCAATCTCATATGATGCACATCTATATTGATATCAGTTCATAACTTCACTTAGTGGGCAATAATGGAGCCAAAGGTCTAGCTAGCCTTTGTATTCTTGAGCCACCTACTCCCATGTATTGGACACATAGTCCAAACATAGATTAACACATGCATGATCACATAGTTTCACTTAGTGGGTGATGATAGAGCCAAAGGGCCAGGCTTTGCATTCTTCAGCCTCTCTCAAGGAATTGAGCACTAAGCTCCATTTGTGATATTAATTTTAGTAAAATACATATAAATCATCACTTAGCATTAATAAACATCATAATAGGTTTTTTATTGGTTTGTATACCTAGTGAGGTGTATTCATTCCTTTCTCTTTTTCTCTCTTTCTTACCTAGATTTTATATGTTCTTATTTTAGACATAGCGTGTCTAGTAAAAACTAATATACTTCTTGTTTTCCATTTGTATATTTTCACTTCATAATGTGTTCTCTCTATGCACACTCAACATCACATATATTCATAGACTTCACCCTTGTAGGTAAGTTTAGGTAGCTTTCTACTTTTCCTTTATCTTAGTATTTTGCCTTGTTGCATCACTAGAATAAAGGGAGGGTAAATGTCGTCATATAAAATGTCCAAATTGGTAGCTTAAGTGTGGTTTGTGACACCCTATCCATAATACCTTCTTGCATGATTTCATGACCCTTACATACACCTTTTTTCTCATTATTGATCATCTATAGACTTTTGAATCCTGATTCTAACTCAACTAGACTATAATGCTAGACCCTAGGGTGTCCCATTCTAACTCCTATTCTAACTCATTGTAAATTTTCCAAGAGGATTTTGGAGGTGTCACTAAAGAGGTAACTAAACAAGAATATGAAGGGAAACCTATAGGTATGATCAAAGAAGAATTTATAAGAGATTCTAAAAGTAAACCTAGAAGTGTGACCAATGAGGAATGTATACGATATCCCAAAATGGAATCTATAGGTATGATAAAATATGAATTTATAAGATATTCCAAAATGAATTTTATATGTGTAATAAAATAGGAATATATAATATATTTCAAAATGGAATCTAGAACTATGGCCATATAAGATTCTATCATAGATTCCAAAGGAGAATCTATAAGTGTATGTAATTTAATGGTGACCTTATTACCAAGGGTAAAAAAAATTGGATTCATCATCATAAACATTACTAATATCAATTTCCATAAGTGCGTGTTTATTATAAAATTTTCATTCATGATCATAAGTAGAAGATATAGAATGAGTAGAGAACAATAAATTTAGAGTATGTATTTGAATTAATATATATTAAATTTGATTATGAATGAGATATATAATTAATTTAAATGGTATAAAATTATTATAATTAACCAATAATCTGTTATGTAAAGTGACTAATAATAAAATATGAATCAAGAAATATAATACAATATGAATCGAGTAATATAATACAATATGAATCAAGCAATGTCGATGATTATGAATGCAATACAAGTAAAAATTAAGGTATGAGTGTTATCTGGGAAAGGGTTTGAATGATTTTTAGGATCTAAATTATAATTTATTGTTTATTAATTAGTGTTGGACCAATGTTTTATAGCACTAACTATAGATTTATAACCATGCATGTAGCCCAATAACCCTAGTTTTGGGGATATGATGAGAATAACTTCCCTGGGCATTATGCTTCTCTTAGATGCACAAAAATCAATTGAATAATATATATATATATATATATATATATATATATATATATATATATATATATATATATATATATATATTATGATATAAACAAAGGGACCCTAATTATTTATGATATACCATGAGGTAAATGGAAACTAAAATTTGTGTTTAGTGTTGTACTATGGATACAAGTATTAAGGTAAAATCCTCACACATGATGTTTGTAAAATACACCATGTAGCCCTTAAAAATAGTCACTAAGTAATTTTAAAGTTAAGTGGGCTTAACCTTGGAGGAAACTCCATGGTTAAGGATGTTTGAGTTGGAGTAGTATTAGGATGGGTGACCTCCTAGGAAGGCCCAATGCTTTACCCTTGTGAAAATCACTTAGATGCAATGAGTGATAAGTAGACCATTCATTCTCATTAGATATGGGTTCATGTGAACCATTACTCATGAAACATGGATCAATTAGTTTGACTCAAAAAATACATAGTTAAATCCTAATAGCAATATCATAATTTGATTCTCTATGGAAAATACCTCCAACTTAACAATTTTAAATTTGTCAAAACATAGTTTATAAAAAAAGAAAAATCAAATGAAAAATAAAGATGAAAAATGTTTTTTTTTCATAAGTCAAGAAAATTTTAGCATGGGATCGAAAGAAAGAGATTCTATGTTGGAATGATCCAAGATGATAAGATAATTTATTCAATGTCAGATTT